>JAACJT020000004.1:299356-326711 GCA_009936485.2 Gymnarchus niloticus
GTGGGTGGGCAGAGGGGGGCAGCCCCACACAGACTTTGTGGCGGGGGGTGAACCCCCCCCCCCCCCCCCCCCAACACACGCACCTAGCCAATACCATGGAATTTTTGAGGCCGGCAGTATCCCCAGGGTTGTGGATTCGATTCCTCTGTGGGGTCTGCCCGCATTTCCTTCTGTGGTTCAGGTTGATCGCGGCCTTTAATTGTCTGTCTGTATTGGACTCCGTGTGCTCTGCCTCCCTGTAACCCTGTTCTGGACAGACCATCCCTAGGAAAACCGATGGACTGTTAATAAAGTGGATATTCTGAGGTCCATGCTTTTCCAATCTGTTTGCTTTGGTAAGTCTAAATGGTACAAGGTACAAGTTGTAAAAGGTACAAGAGCAAGTCCGCACAGGGATTCAGGTCTGGCAGTCTTTCAGTACCTGATACTGTAATAAAATAACGGATTGCAGCGGAGACTGCGTACAGTTCGCTCAGGTCTCTGGTATTACATAAAACGGACGGAGGCCGGCATAAAAACGACCCGGCAAAAGACATTGGATGAATCAACTGTGCCTCACTATTTGATCAGAACAGAAAAGATGCCAGAAAATAAGGACAGGGCTCACTTTCTCCTTGTCTTGTTATTCCTGGTTAACCGAAACAGCGCCTCTCTGTCAAACAGCACGTGTGAGCTTAAACCTTCTTGTGGCGATTTGCTGTGGATGGTCAGTGTGCACGTTGAACCCAAGTCACAATTGAGCCTTGGTCTAGCTCTCCAGGGGGGTCAGAGTGGCTGGGGTATACCAGGAATGGGATGCCTGTACAATTTGTCTAGATTACTGTAAATCAGAAGGAAGCAACCCAAAATGATCGTTTGATGTACATTGTGACCTCTGACACCCAAAACTGACCCCTCATGAGGATCCTGTGGCCCACTGCCTATCTGATAGCTGGGTTGGGCCTGGCCAGGCCTCTTCCTGTGCAAGGCAAACCCTCTCACCTGTGCTTCAGTCTTGAGGCAGAGCTTGACCGTCCGAGTGCCAACAGACATCCTTGGCTATCTGCAATTATGTAAATGTTGAAGAATAAAAAGCCTTGTCTTGCATTTTGGAAGTCCTGTAGGTTTCGCGGCAGTAGGAACTGCCCAGTTAAACCTTGAAGGCCGACTAACCTTCGAATTTGGTGCCGAATCGTGCTGTACTCACAGTATCCACTAGAGGGAGTGCAGGAGCGGGGCGACGCAGGATGTGTCAGCAGTGGGCGGCCCGCATCTCACTCTGACGGGGGATGTTATGAGAACGTTAACCATCAGCCGGAGGGACCCAATGAGAGCATACACATTTGTTCCCATGGCCAGAAGCAAGATAACCATGACCTATGATGCCATCTTAATTAGTTACCTTGCAGAATCATCCTGACTGCAATTTACCAATATGGATTTTTGCTGGGCTTAATTGCTCAAATATTTAAATGCGTACAGTATTTGTCACTCATATACAATAACATACCTGATTTTCTATTAATGTACGTGTTAATGTGATTTAAAAAAAAACCCGTTGTGTTCATATTAAACTATATAACTGCACATTTTTCACTGCTGCCTTGCCTGTCAGAAAGGTGTAGCGGCTATGGGACGTAGGCAGACTGAACCCCACGCCTGAGTATAGCTGAACTTACAGAATAATATCAAGGGAGAGCGGTCGTCTCTGCACGAAGCACGTGGCACAATTCGTATCAGTATTTTGCACACCTGTGCAAGCTGGACAGAATGTTAATTTCCCTGTGTCTCCTACCAATACACTCAGTTGGAAAATGAATATGCAGATGACTTTGTATTTACTGAATACCTGAATGTCTCACTTTGACAGCGAAAAGGAGCCGCTTTAGAACAGGCTTTCTCTCTTGGATCCCTCTCGATAAGTACTTTGAGTACCACTGCATTTGATAAAGAGAACGTACGTTCATAATCACTCACTTGCCATCTCTCTCCCCCAGCCACAAAAGACGAACACCTAAGTTTATTCCCCCCCCCCCCCTTTATTTAACTGAGTAAGTTGTGGTGTATCTCTGCCCAGCAGCTTCCCGCCGTCTTTACCGCGTCGCCTCGCAGACCGATGGCAATCTGCACTGTCTTGATGATGGATCCTGCATGATGACTCTTTCATATACACTGGGTGGAATCTAATTCTGCTTGGGGTTGAATCCGCCGTCCAAGGGTTGTTATATTGCATGTGTATGAATACTGCTTGTCGTGAGAAGCCTCGGAGGCTCCGGGACCCTCATCAAAATGAACCAGAAAGACCGAACCTACCCCCTTTTTTTTTTTTTTAAAGGGAAGAGAGGTCGCTTTACTCTCTCTTGTAACCACTTTGCAATCTCATTGCTCACCAAAGAGCTCGAGCACTTAAATATAAACGGCATGTGAGCCTTGGGCTGCGAAGAGAGCAGCACCATACTCCAGTCTCGTTATGCCTTACTCTTTTTTTAGGTCATTGAAGTAAACAAGCTTGAAAGAGACGCACTTTTCGACGTCAGAGCGGTCCAGACATTTCTAGGATAGGAAACCCACCGTCGCCTCGCTGCCCGGTGTATCATAGTCGGATTCCTGCTTCGAGTCGACCGTTCTGCTTAGATTAAGGTGTAATATTTCACATGCTGACCTCCTGTCCTTCCGCTTTCTGTGCCGTTTAGCAATGTCATGTTTTTTTTTTTTTTTTTTTTTTTAGAATAACTCTTCACGCACCGTGTACCGCTTTCTTTGTCTGTAAAGAGATACTTAACCAGAGTGTTATATGTGGGAAGCATACAGACACCGCAGACATACAGAGAGTGGCATATGTATCGACAAGAACAACCAAAATAGGTTTTCTAGAATAATCGGAAAGGTCAGTTAATAGGTTTCAGAGTAACCTTCTTTCAACATATTACCGCTGACGGTTTTCTGAATGTGATTTAGTAAATCTGTTACAAATCAGACCAACTTCCAACTGAGCGATTTGGCCTGTGTTCACGGCACAGCACTGTTGTACCACCCTGGCTGAATTATCACGGAGGTCACCTTTAGAGTCCTGCCAGCTGCTTATTTGTAAAACTCATACAATATGGAACAGTTAAACGTGTAATATATGCCAATGTATTCCGGATTTGCCAGCTTCATAAAGATTAAATCCTCCCCGTCCTATTTTGCGATGGGAATTGTGGCTGATGAACTTGCTTAAATGCTGCGTTGTGTCATTCATGGTCTATACATATGTATTGGGTCTGGATGAGAATTTAATATTGCTATTTACAAATGTGCACAATAAGGATTTTTTGCTGTCAGTACGTCGTGGGTTCTGATAACTTCAGCATCAGGTGATTCTGCCCTTCACCACAGTTTCCAGCGGAAAGTTCGCATACTTAATATACGTTATGGCTAGAGATGACGACGCCATGACTCCAGGGGTTAGTGTCCCTTAGCTAAACTCGCTTGTTTGAGCACGACCGACAAGTACAAACTCTTAACAGGGGCAACACGGGGTAAGAACAGATCCATAATCTATGGTAACTTGTGCCAGGAATGCAGGACTTTGGCATAACTCTGACTTTAATTGGTTCTTTCTGTTATGCAGTTAAACATATCTACAGTGTGGGGAAAACATCATCACCGTGTGATCAGCTGACAGCGAGCAGTGTGGGAAACCACCCAATCTCATCATCACCATGTGATCAGCTGACAGCGAGCAGTGTGGGCAAACCACCCAATCTCATCATCACCCTGTGATCAGCTGACAGCGAGCAGTGTGGGCAAACCACCCAATCTCATCATCACCCTGTGATCAGCTGACACTTTTCACTCAGTGCTGAAAAGCCCCCTACTGGGCCCAGTCTTGTAATATCTCTTGGTGGGTCACAAAATGATAAAAATTTGACCGGATATCACATATCCAGAAACGGAACATATACACTAAACTGCTATGCACTGACTAATTTGCAACCCCAGTGCATTCTGGGAGTGCATCCAGAAGTAGGCCACCTACTCCGGACCACATCTCGACGATACGTACTCGATACTAAGCCACTATGTGAAAATCCAGAATTAATATGGGTGTTAATGATTGTCTGAGCTCTGCAGAGCTTGACTGACTACACACTCTATTTCATACATGGTCCTGACTCTTTAGGCTATTTCACGTCTAACAGTTAAATTTGTTTGTGGACTGCATACAATCATCTTGGTTTTAATGACCCTTTATTGATGTGGAGAGACCCGACGGGCGGCTTTGGGTCTTGTCATGTCACTGGGAATCAAACGTCTCAGCTCTCGGGTGTGAGGCAGCCCGGTGTCAGAGCTATGCGGCGAGTCGCCGTTGGTTCCACGCGAAGTCTGGGCCACATGCACGGCTGTCTGGCTTGCAGGCTATCTGGGATGTAGCCGGTATTGCAACGGTCATCCCGTCAGACGCGAAGCGTTGTTAAAAATGAACTTGGCTGATTTGTTTATTCAGCGTACGCTCACAGTACTCCCATCTCACAAGGTGGAAGAGGGCTGCCTTGAAAATGACTGTCGTGAAAAATTCATCCCTTCTCCCGGGACGTGAATGGATTTGAAACGGCGAGCGCCATGGCCCGAGCGTGGCTGTGCCTTCCTTTCCCACTCGGCCCTCGCCGTCGACCTGACCTTGTTTTAGCTTCCTGCTTTGTGAAGGACAGGCCGGAATGAATTTATTTCCTGTCAGGATGCTACAATTGCACAGCTTTCATTGTGCCAAAACTAATATGCATAAATTTGACCACAGGGGGAATATGACAGAGTGGAGAGCTGCTCTAACAACTTTAGCAGTGTCCTCGACCACAGACTGTCACCTGTAAGTGTGTGCATGCCTGTTACATCGCGAGGTAAGGGCTGTTTTGTTCATTATAAATCTACCAGTAGTTGTCCTACGGCATAACTGCAGTTGTGGAGACTTGGGGGAGTCAGGTTTTTAATCAGTGCGATATCAGGCGAGGCCTAGGGTAGTGCTGGGCTGACGTGAGAGAGGCTGCCTGACTCTCTCTCTCTCTCTCTCTCTCTCTCCCCCGCCTGCCGATGCTCCAAAGTCTTCTCAAATGGCATTTTGATAAATTGGCTACTGCGACACAACCATAACCCCCACCCACCGTTAACTCGCATGTTTAATTGCGACGCCCCCGAAACTTCCTTGGTCTTAGAGGCAACATTAGGAGCAATCGGTAGTTTGTCTTTATTCATGGTTGGCTGACTAATGAGCTGATGATTTGGAGTGAGTATTTTCTTTTAATCACTTTGTTCCTTAATTACTGTGCCAGATCCCGAAATGCTCTGTGCTAAAACCTTAGACACAAGATTTAGTCTGCCTTCCTTGTCCTGTGTGCCCCGTCACATGGGTGAGCTGTGTTTCTGCTCTCAGGCGGGTTGAAACTCCAAAGTATTTGTCACCGTGACACTGATTCGGTTTAATTCTGTTTATTTTTATATAGCGCCTTTCCCATCTCAGTTGCTCCAAAGTACTCAACAGTAGTGTGTGGTCATTTCACTGTTACTTTTGTTGGGGGGGGGGGGGGGAACATGAATAGACCAGAATACATCAGAGGAAATGAAAACTCAGCAAGGACAAAAACCTCCTGGGGGGTCAAAGGTCATCTGGCTGCCAGCCCCCTTGGGCATTCCGCCATTACGCAGAGCGGGGGAATGTACGACTATTATAGATGTAAAGGGAAAATAGTGGGCATGTTCATCTGCCAAGTGACTATTCATGCCGATCTCTGTAAGATCTGTCTGATTCTGAGGCTCTCGATTATTTTCCACATACCGCTGAGATATGCAAATCTCTACATTACCAAATGCATTTTGCATTGTGATGAGTGCTTCCGTGCTGAATTATGCAGCCGAATGATGAATATTTAATTGCAATTAAAAGGAGCAATTATGAGGGACCGAACTCTGGGAAAAAATAACATTCCGGCCTGACCGTTTCTCGTGAACGACGAGAGCGGACGTGCTGCTCTCGAGTGAAAGGTTAGGGTAGTGCGGAGTTAGCTTAGTAAGGTTAAGTAGTCCACAGCAGACGCAGCAGTGGTTCTGTTAGCTCATTACCCACGAGTACCCCGTGAAGTGTCTGCTTTAATGGCTATCGCATACAGAGTAATCAAACGGCCTCGCCGCTGAGGCTATGCGAGAGCCTGTATTTGCTGTTCTGATGCATTCTGCTCAAGAGGACTTTATAGAACGTGATGTAACCAGATTAATGGCGCAAATGTGAAGCGACCGGGGTGAAACTGAACAGGATGCTGTGCAGAAAGCTAGGACGTCTTAACGTGCAACTGTAGATGGTCGTAACGGCAGCCGTGTAGCCGAGGTCGGGGCTGTGAGGGCTGCTCGGCCACGACTGAAGCCTTCAGTTCCCAAGGCGTCCACCAGGAGGCGTGGTTACTGAATGTGCGTTTGACAGACAGTTTGCCCAGGTCATTTAAGGACAGCGTTAATGTGGGACTGTTGGCCAATGTCATCCCAGGTATAAAATATTAATTTCAGCCGTGACAAATGCAAATCTACCTGTCCCATTTTAATATGCCCTGTTCACTGATATTCCCTTTAGCCACTGATAGTTTAGTAAAACAACTTTCACTTACGCGCTGCATGCTGGCTGAAAAAAAAAAGTCACCGTTCAGATAGATAGATATATTTCAGGCTCTGCTGATCATCGGCTGAATGAATGAATGAATGAATGAATGTTTTTAATGAGATTGGCAACGTAATGACAGATGTAAGAGATGTTTTTAATGTGTCATGTTAAATGCATCGCCCAAACACCCATATAAACTAAACTTTAACTCTGGGATCCCCCAAGGTTACCGGAAGGTGTTGAACATAATTTAATTGTCTATTTAATTAGATTTGTTCAGAAACAAACCTTGCCCTCCTGTACCTAATTAATTTATATTGCTAATTATAAATTCAGCTTGTAGATCCTGTAATAGCATTACTCTGCAGTTCCAATTTGTGTTATGGAAATACATTGTAAAATCATAGCGATGTAAGGAAATGTGATTAAAATAGGCTGTAGCCAACTCTTATCATGCCTCGGTGTGTTTTCAATTCCAGTATTTAAATGAAATGACAGCTTAATGAGGTGGAGTATTACATAACTTGTCATTTCTGCGCTTTGCCTGAATTGCATTTCAACATTTTGATAACGGTAACGGCACCGCAGTCCGGGAGGAAACGACCTTCAAGTAAACATGGAAGCAAATTATTTAAATTCGAATCTGTGTCATGCTGTGATCAGATCCAGCGGCGGCTTGTATGTGGGCAAACATGTAGATGGCATGTTATCTTGCATGACGGAGGTGCTCGTTTGTCATGCTGCCATCAAACGATGTTTAAAATAAGCCGATTTCCTGATCAAAGCCTGCAGTTTCGTCAAGATCACTGCGCTCTTTGGGGTCGGCCCGACGTGAGGTACCTTTTAATTACGCTCGGGACCTGTACTCCTTAAGAGCCGAGTCTGAGTGCGCCAGGCCTACGTGACCCCACTGAGTGCCGGCCAGCAAATCCGCTAGACGTAATGGAAGCCCTGTGCTTGAAAGGGACATGACTAGAACCTGGAACCCGTCAGTCTAAAAAAACTAAAACCTGTAGGTCCCCAAGCCGAGCAGGGGGATCCTGCCCAGATGTAAACACAGATATGCATGTATACACTGGCATTGTAACTCTTACACATCCATTATATAGACGCTTTAAATTTAATCTTACGTGGTGATGGAGTTTAGTGTAATGATGACCTGGTACAATGTTAATTTTAACTTTGGTCAAGGGCAGTATTTCTACCTGAGATGCCCATAGATGTAGGTGTTCTCGTGTTCCATGGTGATCACACTGACTAATGTTGGGCTGCCCTTTGATTCCTGCTCGTATCTCGCCCGGCATCACTCTACTGTGGGACTCCGACTAAACTCCTCTCCAATCTAGGAGAGTCCCTTGCAGGCAGATGGCACCAAAGCCCTTGAAGATCCGTTTCTTGTGTAAGGTGATGCTTTATCCAGGGTTATAATTGCTACCAGAGGGCCTCGCAGTTTTTTTTTTTTTTTCTCCTGCTTTTGAGACAAACACGTCGGTAAACCCCATAATTCACAAAGGCTTTGTTTTAACCTTCAAAGCCAAAGTAATCAGACTGAAATATGTTGAGATATGGTTCCGTTAATGGTAAGAGAGAACGCTTAATCCTAATCCTGTCAGGGAGTTCAAGATTATCCCCGGGGTTTTAATTACCCCCTCACATCTGCACTTCTGCCATCTTCAATGCCTATTTATTAATCACGGGACCTGTCTCTTTACACCCTGTAGGGTGTAATTTTGGGGGTAAACACCAGGCCGGGCAGATGCAAAGAGCATAATGAATTGTCGTAAAACTGACATAATGAAATACCGGGGTCTGTGGTCCGTCCATGTTAATCAAGCCTGCTAGGAGAGCACTTTAATGTAGACAAGCTGCCCTGGCTGGGTGTTAGAACCATCCAGCATGTCGAGAGGCGCTTTTTCTAAAACTGTTTAAAATTAAACCCATAATCTTGTGCTGTGTTGTATTGGAGGCAATACGATTGCTTTAACGGTCATTTACATGTGATTAGTAAACGCTGCACCCGTCCCAAGATTATGGGCAAATATTTTTAAGTATACTATTAAAATGTAAATTTTTGGATGTTTATATTCCCACGCGTGATCATGTCCGCGATGGGGGTGTTGTTGACGTCGGTTTATAATCTGTCTTTCGTGAATTAACTCGCACGTTTTATGGAATTCTCATCACTGAGTAAGCTATTCACATAAATATAGAATATGGCACGTTAGAAATGCGCTTAACAGTCTTAGCCGGGCGTTTTCTTCATCATTCTAAAGGCGGCATGGCGAATTTAATGTCACTCTCTTGGAAAAGGTCAAGTAATTTCTTGTATTATACTCCTATAAGTGCTTCGTGGGTCTGTGTTGTCACGTCCTGGTATGAAATTGGGAGTTCAGTTGAAATGCTGTTTATATGCTATGCAGATGTGCACTTTTTAAAAGCATGCCTGGCATGTAAAGCCTTTCTTTTTTTTTTGCCGACAGAGACAGCATCCAGTAGGATACCAGAGGGGTACGTGGAGACCTAAAGATCCCCACAGATCCACGACGCGCCCCCGATGCGTTTTGTTCTTTGAGCCGTGCTAATGATCTCTGGGGGTTCGGAAAGGTCGCCTGATGTACAAACTGTGTACCTTTTTAAACCCATATTATTCTGCAGGTTAAATAATGACCAAAGGTACACTGCCCGTATCGTGCAGTGAAATCTTTAAAAATTCACAATTTTAACGTGAATAATTCTCCTCCTTGATCGTCACTTATTGATAGCTAATAATGAAATCTGATTGGATAGGATCTCATTTTTGGATTCATATTTATTCCACGTGTCTTGGATTGACTCCAGTTAATAATATTTAATCTCCCTATTCATAATCTCAGCCTTATCTGAACGTCAGCCATGAAGCTGCTTTAAATTGACCTTTCAGGCTTGTGTAGCGTCTGGAAGCGTTTTATTTTTTTAATTTGGCCCCCTGAGAAAAGGAAGGAGCTGGGCTCTCAGTCTGTGTCGCGATTTAACGGAGCAGTAACATTTACACCGGCTAATTATACGATTCAGTGGTACCACGAACGATACGGCCCCGATGGCGTTGTCACCTGGAGCCGGGACAGGATCTCATAAGGGACGCAGGACGAACTGACGGTCATTAACAAAAGAACAAGCGTGGTTTCTGGCTGTTTGTAGCATTTATGATGAGGTCCATCTAATTCCCTCTCTGCGTGTTTTTGTTAGACGTAGATCTGCAAGAACCATGCTGACAGTTTTGGGTCTGTGGGCTGATTTGTCATCGATTGCCTGGTCTCTGTTTGTTCTCTTCCTGCAGTATCTGCCTCCGGAGCCTCAGTTCCTATAGGGAACCCGTGTGTGTTTTTAAACGTTTTTTTGGCATATGAATTATTTTGATTATTTTGGACAGGTGACTTCTGGAGTTGAGGTGTGCCACTCATGGGCACCACTTCCAGGCCCAGGGTGGTGACCTGGCAAATGGGGATAGACAGCCTTGGAGGCCTCTGCCAGATGTTGTCTATTTTACCGTACCTTTTAGTTGGGCCATGCTTAGACCTCCCAAAAAAAAAACAAAAAAAAACGCATCCTTGCTGCCAGCAGAGGGCGGCGTGGAGCAGTGCTGTGCTGAATTGTGCAAGTCTGTGTCACTGAGAAGAATTGCAAGCGTGATCTGGGACAGCCTAGGGTACGAGATTTTTCCGATGGGGGCTAGGGAATCATGGCGATGGCAAATTAGCTAGATGTGCCGTTAAAAATCATGATGAAGCAAAGGAGAGAGACGGTTCAAGACAGGACCATGGCCTCCTGTGGGGAGGGGTTTGGACGAGAAATGGCGATGGGCTTAACACACAGCATGCCCTACCCCCCCCCCCCCCCCCCATCACTCCCAGGATGCTTTGCTCGGTGGGGTTACTGGGTCAGACCTGTACTGGAGTCCAAGGAACTTGATGGGCTCAGAACGTCGGGTTAGACGCAGGCTGCTTGTCATCGGGGAGCGTGGGGCAGAGTGGATCGTCGTCTGTGGTGAATGGCAAGACGTGCTCACGGCCGTCATTTGCAGACCGTTGGTGTGTTGCAGTGCAGAATGCAGTGTCCATCGCAGATGCCGTCCGCGTCGATAAACGTGTCGCGTCTTCTGTCCTTTTCCCGTTGCACATTTGACCTCACCCGCCAGCGTGAGCGTAAAGTGGCCCTTGGAGCAGTTTGTGAGCAAGACCTGCACAGCGAAGACTGCTCTGTGAGCACCCTGCAAAGAATCTCCCCGCGTTCCTGGATACGAAATGCTGGCACTTTCTAAGCCCTGTTACCGTGGAAGCCGTTTACGGTACCCATTTCTCGCACGCCCCCCCGTTGCTGTGCGAGGGGTCCTCAGGGATGGCGCCTCTAACTGACCGCAAGGGTCCTCGCGGAGTAGAAAAACTCCGGCAAATGTACCAGTGGAAGAGGGGGAAAAAATGGTGAGATAGATGGTCCATCTCCTTCCCGGGCGGCATCTCCATGGCGACCGCTGCAGAGTTCCGAGGCGTGCGGCGGGAGTACATGCTCTCCAAGGACGAGTGTGCTTGTCAACAAGCGTCCTCCGAGACACTCGTGTGCTGTGAAGTCGACGGGTTTTGATTGGGAGAGCAGTTAACGTGGCTCAGAGCGGCCGCTCCGCTGTGGTCTTGGTCTCATCAGCCACCTCTTTAGCCGTGTTGACTCCCCGTGGCAGAGCAGTGAGAAAGCGTCGAATGGCCAACCTCACGTCCTCCTGAGGCGAGCCCCTCGCTCTCCTCGTCGTGTGCCTGGGCTCGGTGGACCCGTTTCTCAGCTCTGTCTCTGGGCCTCTGGAGTGTGAGACAAACTTAAAGTTTTTTTTTTTTCTTTTTGTTCTGAATCACGGGGTGGGGCTGCAGTCGAACATTAACACACGATAATTAAATTTACCTCTGAGGGTACGACGCCTAACATCTGGCTGTTAGCGAGAGCAAGACAGAGGAGTTTGGCATACGTCTCCCCCTTTAGGCCCCTTTCGCTAAGGTCTGATTTGGCACCTGACTGACCCGGGAGCTTCACTGGCTGGCTCACCCACCTCGCTATCCCTCCCCAGACATAAACCTTTAGATTGGGCCTGTGACTCTCCCCTGTGGTCGGAGCTGTTACTCACACCAGGGGCTGGAGGATCTCAGCCCGCGGTCTCCTCTGTAGAGCATTTCCCATTTGTACTGTTCTTTTAAAAGATTAAAAAGCCAAATTGTTTGATTTGGTGATGTTTATTAGCGTATGACTCAGAAGAGACGCGAGAGTCATGCTGGATTTCAATGGCCCCTCGCGTTTATGGAGGGTGCGTGAAGAGGGCGGTGGCAGGCCAAGCACAGTGGCTGCCGTGTGTCGCGTCGTCTCTCCGCTTTTATTGCTGCCGGCTTCTAAGTTTGCATGGACTAAACAGCCCTTTCAGACTTCCTTTGGGTCAAGGTCTTCCTCCTTGGGTCCTCTTCGCCCAGTAAAAGATCAGACCCTCCAGAGAAGACTCTCAGCTGTGGAGTCTCAACAAACATTCTCGATTTATGCAAATTGGAGCACGCCGAGCCCGTGGCCTCCCCCATTCATCACCAGAACAAGTTAATTGGGTAATTTATCTCCCGTATTACATATGAGAGGTCTTCGCTCCCTTTCTTGCTGTTGAGCGGGGGGGAGAGGGGTTGCCATTGCCTTCGATGAAATTCCCAGCAACCCCCAGGGAGAGCAGACGCACCCGTGCAGTTGGTGTCACGAGCTCCACGCCACGGTGGGTCAGTTTGCCTGTTCTGGACTCGGTTAATAAGCGCTCCACGTTCCGGCGTGTCGAGGGTTCCCGCTATGAGGTCCAGTTCTCTTTGTTGCCCATTCATAGCAGCTCAGTAGCATTAACCTCTGAGATCGGCCAGCATACCCACTTTTGTTGAGCTCTGTAAGCATGCATGTGCCATCGTGGTGACCTGAAGGGTTACCTGGTCCACTCAGCGGCGACTTGGTGCAGAACAAAGCCTGTCATTTCTGTCTGAGAGTAACTGTTCTCCTCTTCAAGCTCATAACCATAACTAAGTGGTATAACCTTTGGTGTGACTGGATGAACACCCCACCTCCTTGGGTCCAGTACCTCAGGAAGGTGTTTCTACCTGTGATGTAAGGTGTAAGAGGTATGTGAGTTCAACATGTGAGGTGTAAGATCGCAGTGGTTCTGGACCACTGGTAACCCATGTCCTCCCTCTATTCCTGGGGTGGATCCTTCGCGTTGATGAATGAGACCATTTTGCGAATGTCTTGCCAAGGCACGGCACATTCTCAGTTACTCTCAGTATGGACACAGAGTTGGTTTTGTTGTCCGTAAATACGACTTTGCACCTCAACGCCCTGCACTTCTGTGGTGTTTCTGTCTGCCTCGGGTTCGTCCTGTTTACAGCCACCTCGGCAATTGATCCGAGGTAGGGATTCGGCACGCCTCCATCATCCCGTGGGAACGCCGCTGCCGAGAGCCGCCAGTACTGTTTTTATTTTCGCATCTTCTCTCCTTGCTGAATAGGTGCTGGCACTTCCATTGAGAATGTCGATCTGGTTTTTTCCATCCAGGCCTCTCTAACTTTACCTCGGCCCTTTGAATTTATATTACCCAGAATTCCCCAGCTCTCTGATCCTGCGTCTCTAGGCAAACTCTCTTTGAACGCAGTAGCCAGCAACTGAGGGTTCTGCATTGCTTTAACATGTCTTTGCGGGTGTCCTAACACCCCAGACCCAGTTCAGAACGATTAGCTCGCAGGTAAGACCTCATTCCTGCTTTAACATGTCTTTGCGGGTGTCCTAACACCCTAAACCCAGATCAGTTCAGTTAGCTTGTAGGTCAGACCTCCTTTAACACATGGAGCCATCCCACTGATTTACGCCCCTCTCGGCGTGTTAACCCCTGCTTCTCTCTCCTGTCCTGTGTCAACGGTAATTCCTCTTCATGTTGCCTCAGCTGAGCAGAGGGCCAGGCCTGGTCTCATTTTTCCTTATATTTTTTAAGAAGGTTAGTTATGGATCATGATGGTGAAGACGGGATGAGCCGGCCCTGGCGGTCTGCGTCCCCAGTTAAAAATAGGCGGTTAGAAGGTGTGCTTTTCGTTTATGAATATCAGTCTTGCAGGGACAGCAGTAACAGCGTGGGGTGCAGGATCTGAGGTGATGGTTTCTGAGAATGGAAGAAACCACAGCATGGGGTCTGCATGAAAGTACGAGACCCACTCACACAGGCCCTCCCAATGAACGTTAGTCAGGCTACAGAACTTATGGGGATAGAATCTGCCACATGGCTCCACTGCGTGCGGAGCTTCAGAAACACGCCAGACGTCCTTACGAGGTCAGAATCACGCACTCGCTCCTCGTTTTCCCTCCAAATTAGCTGGTCTTGGGGAGATAGCCTCAGCACTGTTGGGGGGCAACAGAGACCCTGTAATCCATCATAAACTGAGGTTCTGTCAAGCAGCAAGGTTCGAGAGATGCTCGCCGGGTGCCTGTGTCCTGTCAGAGTGGCATGATTAAAGGGGAACCCTCGGGGTCTTGGGATGGTGGGGGTCTGCCTGCTGAGTCAGCGCCATGCGGTGGGACTGCCGTGTCACTGGTCGTTTTCCATGGGATCGTTTCCCTCGTTATGCATGTTATGAATCCCTGGCCCCCTTCCTTTCTGGGGGGGGGGGGGGGTTGGGTGCTGCTGTGCCGTCATCCTGTCGCATGCGGGAGGTGCTCTTCCCGTTTCCACGTGGGAGTGGAGGGGTGGCTGGCATGGGGGTCTGGACGCCCTGGTGGTGACGGGGGTCTGTCCTCACTGCTTGGGGGCCAGCGTCTGCTGTGAGTTTACACGGCCACTGCTGGAGGCGGGCCGGAGCTAATGCTGTCCTCCGAATGGCCTGAGCGTGGAGGGGTGCGGGCTGAATGCCGACGCCAGAGAGGATTAGCAGCCCCTCTTCTGGCGGTGTGCGCTGGGCCTATCAGCGGGAACGAGCCTCGGCTCGGGTCACGGGGCCGGGCTGCAGGGGTCCGTCTGTGCTGATATGGGTCGTCCTGGAGTCCGCTTCACAGCACCGTGACAGATGGGTGGTGGGTCCGACGCCAGGCTGGCAGAGGCAGCTGCCGGCTCCACGTCTGCTGGCCACCCTTAAAGTACGTGAATAAAGAACAGCTTCTCAGGGCGGTAAACGTTTACCTTTGAGAACGTGGTCATACGTGATTCACCCAAGACTAGCACTGCAAAGCAAGGTTTCTCCTTTTTGTTTCATCCAATTAATTCTTTGAAATTTTCCTGGGGGGGGTGTTCATGGCCAGAGGCGGTTTCCAGATGTTTGCTGGAGGCTAGATCCCCCCCCTCCCCCCCCAACAGTCAGATGTGCTGATGAACATGAACGAAAATGACAAAAAGTAACAAACAAGCCAAGGACATCGGGCACCTGCTCCTAACTGTGTCGGCCATGCTGGATCTGCCTGGAGGTGAAGACTCGCGGAGATGCTGGCCTGCTGCCGAAACAGCCTCTCTATTTATTCACTGGCTACTGCCTTGGATCTCATTGGTTAAGCCCAGTAGTGATTGACAGCTCATAGTAACCCCACCCACTGTAGGGTGTCAGACCCTGATTTCTTCCATCTCTACCAGTTACACGATATTGCATGAGCCTGTTTATTAGAACAACCTGTTTATTTTTTTTAACATTTAATTTTGAAATAGCTATGAGAATATAAGAGACACAGCAGTGTTTTTAGCCTCTGGGGATGGCTTTTAGTAAACAGGCATTTAAGATGAGATTATGACAGAAAGTGATGGTGCTCGTTCCATGAGCGTATCATTTGTCAGGCTACAAAGCTCAACACAGGCGTAGAATACCTTTTCTGAAGAGTAATTATAGCTATTAAATAATTCTCTGCCGTCCTTCAAATCGTTACACTGCGTATATACATAGCTTCAGAACAGCCGTCGAGCTTAAACTAAACTGAGCTCAGCTTGACATTTCATGCATAAGCGAAGTTTACTTGACACAGAAAACGATCGCTACTTATTTAGTTTGGTAAGCTTCCATACAACTAGTCTGGTCTGATTTCTGTAACAGACTGGCTCGTCTGAGGGGTAATTCAAACAACTAAGGAGCTAGGAGGTGTTTCCCTACACACAAGCCCATGAGGTTAGGCTAAATATGTAAGCTCACAGTGACGGTGTCACGGGTCGTGTCACTGGCTACTGGGCCCGAGGCCCCAGATTGCGAGGGAACGTTTCACGAAGGCTCCTGGTGACTGAACTGATTCGCGGTCTACATACCGCTGCAAAACCTGTGGGTTTGCTGAATGATTACCTCAGGACTTCTGTGATATTTCTGTGGACTTGTGCTCTGGGCATATTAAGTTGGAATAAGATTAAATTTTGTTCTTAAGTGAACTTAAACTCATTTTGAGCTACAGTGAATTCAGGTGGCGGGAGATTGTCTAACTTAGTGTGGCTTGGCTCACTTTCTTCCTCTGATTCCTTGACCTGGTACCTCCAGGCTGAGGCGACCGTCCCTGTTTTTAACAGGTCCGTGTTCTCCTTTCCTATATCGGTCTGGTGACTTTAAAGCCCCTCTTGCGTGTTGATAGACCTCCCCCCCCCCCCCGGGCTCCTGCAGACTGCCCCTGGAATGTGGTCACCATGTACTTTGAATATCTTTTGTCTTGGGGTGCAGGTTCTTCACGAGAGAACGTTGTTCATGGCTTTGAATGGCAGCTCAGTCAGAGACTTGTTCTGTGCTGACAGATGACAGAAGTGTCACCCCCCGAGTTCCGCTGGTGAATCTCTTCCCTTGGCAGTTTTTTTTTTTTCTTCCCCTCCTCCCTCTTATCGCTGTCTGAGTGCCATTTCGCCACAGATTACGATGCCAATTTTGGGATAATGAAGCATAACTCAAGTGTTTTAAAGGAATTACTGCTTCCTTGGTGTCTTGAGCAGTCAAAGTTGGGGAATCGTTGCAAATCCATACAGAACGTCCTCCTGTTCTTTCATTATACCCGAGAGTCATTACTTCCCACATTTCCCGCCTCGAAAGTGAGAATATGGACGTCGACGCCCATTTCGGGATATGAAATGTCCTTTAAAATGGGTTTCACTCTTGGGGGCTTTTAAAGTTCTGGAAGATAACACACCATTACTAAAGGGAATGACCACATAGCACTTTATGCTGTGATGTGCGTCGGTGTTTCTGATGAGAGGCTGTCTTCAGCTCGGGTATGAAAATGGCCTTTGGAATGCCTGTCCTCCTCACACCGTCAAAGCACGGTGGATGCCTGTCTCCTCTGCCGTTTCCCATGAAATCATCCCCATCGCCAGGTGAATTTGTGCCACCGCCGTGTCGATTTCACGGGAGCCCGTGAACATGAGCTTGGTGATGGATTGCGTGTGGGGGGGGAAAAAGTGAGTTTTGAAGATGGAAAATGTCTTCCTGTGACCTGCGAAAATAATCCAACAAGATCACAGGCCCCCCGTGTCCCGTTAGGGCAGCGCCTGACGTGTACGGCAGTCTTGGCCGGCATCCGTTTTCTTGGTGTGACCGTGGTTAAGAAGGTCAACTCGTGGAGTCTGACACGCGTGTTCCTTTACGACGCCAAGACACGCGTGTGCGTCTGAATCACAGCGTTTCGGGAAATTGCCACTAGTGTTTACATTGTTGTTTTGTGCCTTGCTCCTCCTGCATTTGATTAGCTCCCGCAATCACGCCTACACTACATGAGAATTAGATGGTGGGGTGGGCCATGGCGACCTGTGTTGACCTGGTGGGCTGACATGCCGCCACCCGCCTGAAGCCAATATCGCAGGTTACAGGATTTCTCTGGGATCAGGAACATGTGGGTTTATAGCTTGGCACGGGGGCTTTTAATCTCTGCAGTGACAGCAATTAAACAGTTAATTGAAGGTCTTGGGAGTCTGAGCATTGCTCAGAGGGGGTTCCTCCTTGCCACTGTTGCCTTTGGCTGACTCTCTGGGGACCCTTTAAAGTGCTTGGTGACAGTGCTCCTTGTTAAAGGTGCTGTATAAATAGAGTAGGATTGAATTGCTCTATGTCCAGGCCCCCAACTCTAGAAAAGAGGGTCATGCTTTTTTGGTGCACAGACATGCAGGACTTTTATTAAGTATCTATCCATCCATTTTCCTAACTGCTTAGTCCTATTCAGGGTTGTTGTGGGGGGGTGGTGCCTGTCCCAGGCAGGGGTCACCCTGGAGGGAGTGAAATTAAGTACGTTTGGTTTTTTTTTTTTTTTTTTTTTTTTTTTTTTTAACAGATCTATGGCAGTTGGACGTGTAATTTGATACGCTTCTGCTGCTATAAAAACGTTTGGTATTAGATAAATTTCATCAAGTTTGTTGTTTTTTTACTGCTCAGTGATGTAATGAATGACAGACTGAGAAGATAGATGTGTTACACGAGTCAGAACTGAAAAGAGACCCTTTATTGGTTAACGAATTAGTAGGCATGGACATGAAACATGACAACTGACATTGGTCAGTGCATGATGACCGTGTCCTGGTAACATTCTCTCGTTACGGCTTCTCCAGTAAGAATGAATCTATGGCGCAACCTCCAAGTGTTCCCTCCCCCGTGTCATCTGGTTGTATCCATGTTTCTGTTCCCATCCCTCCAGGAACTGTGGAAGTCCCACTGTACAACGGATTTTCCCCTGAGAGATCGCAGTTTAATGCCGCTCCTTCAAACGAGGTCAGACCGTGGTCCATCTGGATCTCCACCCCATATCTCGTCGCGCTGTTCACTGTGTTCAGCCAGGTCCGGTTGCTGTGTGCGTGTTTTTGTCATCAGCTGCGCGTGTGGGCTTCTCTAGCAGGCCATCGTCCCATCGCGCTGAATCCTCTAGTGTGTGGTCGGGTTCCCACACGCTTACAGGTGCCCCACCAAGGTCAGTTCGTTATCCCCAGGGGCACCTGTTCACCTTGTTTATCGGTCGGCTGATTAACACGGAGGTGAGACCCTCACGGGGGGGGGGCTCCCCCTACTGTTAAATACGCTGGCGACATGGTAATGACCTCCGGCTTTTGAATCGTTTAAAAAGGCAGCGTGCGTGAATGTCGTCACGCTGTGTTTACATCGTTGATCACACATTCGCACTGATCACCTGAAGACTACCTTTAATTTATGCATACTTCGTTTCCTGGTAGCGTAATCAAGTTCTTTTAATAAATACTTTGTTATTAATCGTGACCGGCCTCCCGTCCAGGACGAAATGGATCCGGGCCTCCCTCACCTTTGACCTGGGTGGGTGGGTGGATGGATGGATGGATGCATTGTTAGTCATCCTGGGGGGGGGATCTCATTTTTGCCCTAGCCTCATCGACTCAATCCCGTAGGTACCACAGGAATACTAGACATGTGTGAAGGGGAACCCACCTCACACAGCTGTATGCCTTTCACACCCGCTTAGCATGGAAAATCGTCCTTTTTACCGTACTGTGTTAATTCGGGAGTTCAATAACAAACACCAAAGGTACCAGAATCATTGAGGGCTTCTGCTTGAGCTGTTGTTGGGGGTAACCTAAATTTGGTGGCTGAGAACGCTTCCACTTTGTTACCACGTGACAATTACGTCCGTGTGGTTCAACCAGCACGGTGGCGTCTGCTGTACACCGATCTATGGAAAACAGCCGTTATGAGGAGGAAAAATTCATGTAAACCTCACCACCATAATATCTTTAAAATTAGGAAATTAGGCAGGTAGTCTAAGCAAAGATTTATTGGAAGGAATAATGAAGACTCCATTTTACAGCCTTGGTTCTAACCATTAATTAGTACCAGGTACTGTGTACCCTACCTACTCTCGGTAAATGAAGTAATTTCCAGGGCGCAGATCAGTGGCTCATTTTGGGGAGGGGAAAAGCACCCTTGGTGTTAAGCAATTAGCCCTAAAATCATTCATTATGTGGGCGGCTGCAGGGACATCGCAATGCAATCTTTAAGGCGTTGTTAATTTTTAGTGTGTTTTAATGATCTGCAATTTAATTGCACAGCCTCACGACTTTGGCTCCGACAGCAACACAGTGCTCCTCCGGAAACTTGGCCGTCTTCAGAATTCTTGTTTCCTTTCACCACGGACGACAGTCAGTCACAAAAGGTCGACTCGCTTGTGCATCGAGTTATTGTGGTCTGATGTCCTGATTATTGTAGCCAAAGGGATCTGCTTAAAGTTTAATAACCTTAACTAATTATTAATTGTGGGCTACACGGCGGAGCAGAGAAACACGTTGTGAATTGCAGTAATGATAATGGATGGGGATGTGGTTTCATGGGCACCAGATGTTCCGGGCTGACAGCTTTGTGGATTCGTTAAACCAGCTGATAGTGTTAAAGAATTTGGTTAACTTGATCAACTGTCAGGTAAGATCAACGCCATGGTTGCTATAACTGAAGTATCCAGCTGTGGGAGCAAAAAGAACTGGTCATTGGTGTAGGATTTTTATTTTTTTTTTGAAAAAACAATTTCTTGGAGATATTTTCTGAGCTGCTTTTGTGATAATTTAAATGCAGCAGTTATGTCTGAGCTCCTGAATCCCCCCCCCCCCCCCAGTTTCCATTCATATATTCCTGGCATTTTTATCATATTAGCATATTTCCATTTCTTGCCTCACTTTGGGCTTCTGTGCTAACTCTGCCGTGTTAATTAGCAGCTCCAGTCTTCACCTCCGTCCCCTGGCATTAAATCTTCTTACGGTTTCTGTCCTGGACGGTGTAAAACGCTGTGGGAGGCAGCTGTGTCACGTTCAGGTGTGTCACTAAGTGTCTTCAAAGGTGCCCGCATTTCCTCTTTGATGTCTGGTGACTAGGAGCCCCTCATTTTACTCAGAATGGGGCTTTAATGTGGAGACAGTGAGTACCTCGGTTCCGCTGAACTCGTTAAGGGTCAGCCGGGAGAATAATGGCCCCTGGTGTTTACGTCCCTTTGGCCATTTGGTAAATAACACAGACGGGAGTCACATTTGAGAGGCAGCGGGGGGGGCAGCCTGTCCCTGGCAAATTGACAAAAAAAAAAAAAAAAAAAAACGGTCCCAGATTAGGGCCTAGGTCACCCCGCTCCCGGTTCAGCACACCGACAGGACATGAGCAAGACTGGAGTGATTGATGGACAGGCTTCACGTGTGCTGCCTGGAAGTCCTGGCTCACTGCAACCCCCGCCTTAGCTACTGCAGTTTCCTGTTGGCAGCCGCCTGGCACTCACGTCCGGGCCCAGGAACTCTCCAACATGCTTTCCCCTTCTTTTATGTTGTGTGTGTGTGTTTTTTTTTTTCAAAACTTGCTACCTAACAGTTGGTGATACACCTGCTGTGGGCAGTGTTGCGGAAAGGTGAGCAGGACCTTCACGGGCGAGAGCGATGAGGGCATGATGGATGGGACCCCCCCACCCACCAGTGTGGCTCCAGGCCGCATCATCAAGAGAAGATGGCTGATTGAGGGGCAGTCTCTGAGTCAAGGGGTGCCGGTGAGGTCCGTGACAGACATTCGAGGAGAGTTACAAACTCCTTCAGCTTGGCCCACTTCCAGAAGTCCACCCTATCCACAACTGGACTGCAGGTCGCATTGGGTTTAAAGACGTGGACTTTGGTTGTTGGTTTCAGTCCCTTGTGGCCTCTGCTGTTTACACCCTTTTGCAACTTGGTAAAATCATCCGGTACTTTGGACAGGGTGTCAGCTAATGATATGACCAACATAATCATTTAGCTGAGTAATTTCACAAATCTAAGGCCAAGCCAACTTCTGCAGCTTGGGGGCTTCTCTACGACATGACAACTGTATCTTGGCTCTGCTGGACTGGTACTTTGCATTCTAGACCGATCTGTCAGATTGGACGATGAACAGTTTGATAGTTGGGCAAAATGTATAGCATGCAAGTCCTGTTTATCGACTGGTCTGCTTGTGGTTGAGCTGAGCACTTTGGGTAGTTAAAAATGGTGCATGGACATTCGAGATGTTTTTGACGATTAAGATTTTTGTGACGAAATGCACTTCTATTTTGCGGTAAGCATTTATTCTCCTCTGCGATGGACTGGCATCCCATCCAGGGTGTACCCCAGCCTTGTGACCTGTGCTAGCTAGGACAGGCTTCGTCAAACGCCAGACAGCTGGTCTGCATGTGCGTTCACAAATGCAGGAGCGTGTGGAGGCACCGGGAGAGGAGGGGATGAGGCTCGGCTGGGGTAGTAGACGTCCGAGCAAGAGGCGTTCGTCTGCAATACTGTTATTGTGGATATTTATCATAGGAGATGCCTTTTGGGTGTTTGGAAAGCTGCAAAATTGTTACCATTACTCATGTAAGACTCAGTGCTCTGACCCATCTGCATGCACGGCCGTGTGGTGGGAAAGCCGCCCGAATTATGCTGTGCGTTGCCGTGCTGTAATGTGGAAAAGTTCCCCGCAGGAACACCACTGGTTCTGAGCCAGAGTGACTCTTTTGAGGGTTCTGGCCACGCTCTGCTTTATCCCCGATGGCAGAGGCTGAACTAGCAGTGGAGCTAGGGGGGACGGAGCGGACTTTACGGCGGTGGTGGAGCCGCAAGGAACGGGGTGGACTCTGTCAGTGGCTGTCCTGGCAATATGAAGAGCTCAGTTTAGGGCCTTTTAAGACATTCTCTCCGCCCTCGGCACAGTCGCAATGCCATTGAAGTTTCCGTGTACCTTCTCTTTCTGCGGCAGGCGTTCTGATGTGTCCTTAAATGTCCTCCATCTCGCTTTTGTGCCCCCCAAACCGTCCCAGTGGGATATCTCGCCGGCGGGCTGGAGTGGGGGAGGGGGTGACCAGCTCACGTCACGGAACGGCGAGCTCGCCCTCTAGACTGCCACACCCCTTGGCGACACAGGAGGAGGGGGAAAAAATACACAAAATGGGAATGCTGACGAAGGACCAGCACGATCCGGTAAAGGTTCGGGCTGTGGGCCGGTACCATCGGGGCTCTCAGCTGAGCCCTGCATCCCTTTGCTTCGCGAGCCGCGACGGCGCAGCACTCTCCTGTTCTCGAGGTAAATCTGGCCAGTGGTTAAACCATGTGCCTAGGGACGTGTGTTGTGATGAGTTGGCCTGGGGTATCCGGTGCCCTTGTCACACTTCTGTCACGCCCGGTCCCTTTTACCCTTGCATGATGAATCGACAGAGTGCAGATCGCGTCACCGTCCTGGTCACTTTGGGTTAAAGGATGGCTTAACGGCTGTGTCCTCCATCAAAGGGTGTTGCCTCCTCACTGAATGTCCCGGCCCTGGACTTGGCAACTATGAGCTGCTGAATTACCCATGATGCACCGGGGCCTCTGTTGTGGCAGCTGCAGGATATGGGGGGTGGTTATGACATCGCAAGACTTCACTTCCTGCTCAACTGCACTTGGATATTTATGTATATGCAGATGAAAATGTTTGTCAGCACGAACGACTTGTCTGTAGCGTAGCTCTTCGTACGATTCTGAAGTTTTAACGGTCAGCACCCCTTTAGACCTGCTGGATTAGTCCAGAAATGAGAAACGATCTCACACATGCAAATGTGAAGTCCTTCTGGAAAACAGAAGTGTACAGGAGCGAGCTTGTGTAATATTCAATTAATATTGTTGTGTAATATTCAATTAATATTGTTGTGTAATATTCAATTAATATTGTTGTAATGTAATGATCAGAGCATTCTGTAAAACCCTGCTTCCTGGGTGGTGAACTTGCACTGTGGTGTTGTGGGACATTGTCAGAGGAAGTTTAAAGGCGTGTCAGGGCGTGTGGGGGTGGGTGGGGGGCTGTCCGGCTTGTTCAGCACCAGCCGCCCGCAGTGAAGATGATTGACTGGCTCTGTCCTGGTGGGTAATGAAAGGCAGGACAGAGGTGACTCTGCCGTCATTGATTATGAGCGTATGAGGAAAGGGGATGTCGGGGGGGGCGGGTGAGCTCATCCAGAACAGAGCCCCCCCACCCCAATGCCCCCACGGCGAGGGCCCAAATATGAGGGCACTGCTGTCAGAGCCGAATGGCGCACCGATATACAGATTGATGGATCGTGTGGCTGGACCCTGCGTTTCGACCTTCCGCACAGAGAGCAATTAAACGGGGGCTTGCGGACGAAGGGGCAGACCACGCCAGTCACAGAGTTCCTGCCCCTGGGGGGGAGCTCTTTCTAAGTTAATTCCACTTATATTACTTCATCAGAACATATCTCTGGAGGTCCAAAATGGCCTGCTTTGGCCGAGGCAGGGATGTGTGCCTGTGTCCTATTGTAGCATATCGCATTACATCAGCATGCGTTTAAAACAGTACTAGCCCCCCCCCAGCCAAGAAAACGGCTGCACTCAGTTAGCGGGGGTTTTCAGCAACAACGAGCATGCGATCCGAGCATGTGATCCGAGCATGCGATCCTTCCTAATTAAAGTGCTTCAAGGAGCTGCAGCCAAATATGCAGATGGAAGAAAAAACTGAATTTAGAACAGGAGGATTGTGGGATATAGCCTTTTGGCTGGGGAAATTGGTAGCACCGGAGCACCTTAAAGAGCCAGCGGTCATGGGATAGATCGGGCCGCGTAGATCTCGGCTGAAATCGCAGGAAGATGCCACGAGGGGGCTGGCATTTTGTTTCCGTGACTTTTTCAATTCTCCTGCTGGTTCAGTGAGGTAAACGATGTCTTTAAGACGTCACTGCTCCAAAAATTCCCGGCATCTTTGTCCGGGGAGGGTGGACAGGTTCAGCACTGGAATGGGGCTTGTATTTCATTCAAGTGCAAATTTGTGCTGTGGGGGGTGTGGATGTAGACACGGTTTTCCTGTCCACGTGTTTCTGAGTGGTGTTTGTTTAGGGTTAGGGGTCGTTAAGTCCCTATAAACACCGCTACGTGTGTCCGAGAGCACCGTTTAGTGGTCTACCAAGCATCAAGGCCTCGTCCAGTTATCTTTAATGCTAGAAGTCTACAGAGCCTTGTGCAGAGGGTTATAGGGAAGCTCATTAATATCACTTTATGATGATTTACTACAATATTTCTGTTTGTCCCAATCACACTATTATTAAAAGGATAAATAAGCTTTCTAAGTCTTAATTTGCATATCTAGTTATTTATTAAGATCTACTTGAAGTACTCATTAACAATAGGTTTCTTTTCAGTTTGGCTTGGTCTTCTGGAACCTTCCATGGAGGCAATTAAAAAGTACATCTAGCCTTTTCAGCTTTTTCTTTTTCTTTTTTTTTTTTTTGTGACAGAAGGATTTCCTGCTGTTCGCAGCACCGAGTGCCGCCCAGCGGGTCGGACGGCGAGAAAACGCTTCTGGGTGCCGCGGCTGTGCCATTAACGTCAATCTCGGGCAGGGACAGAGGGAGGAGCGGAGGTGCCCTCTTATAATTAGAAACTCCTTACGCTGGAGTTCGCGGGGGACAGATTGTCAACAAACAGGCGGGCAGATTGTGCATTCAGAGGCATCGGTGTTGCGGCTGACGGGTGACCTTAAAGTGAGTCCTGGTGCCTGAACCCCCATGTGTACCCTGGGCTCCCACTTTACCAGTTCATCTGGGGGCTGCTTGACGCCTCTGCTGCTGACGAGGCCCCTAATGGCGGCCGCTGGGTTTTTTAAGGTCAGATGGGTAGGGTCCCAAGCTCCTGAAATACTTCAGCTTTTCTGTGTTTGCTGCCACAAGCTGTGCTTGGGTGCCGTACCTGTATCGGCGTTTCATCACGTGAATCGCTGGGGAGCCGCGGGGTCGCAGCGCCCCTTGTTAGACTCTTATGATGAACGCTGCTGCATCAGCACAGCCTGGTATGCTGCGTTCTTTGCTGTGTGCATCAGATAAGGCACCACTGCATGCTCTGTCTAAGTGTCGTCCAATTTGAATTTCAGTCCAGCTCCCTCGTCCCAGTGTATTGACCTATTTTTGGGAATCCGTCTCCATGTTTTTCGGACGATGCCCTCGCTTCCCCTCCCCCACACCCACCTGTTATTGCAGTGAAAGGGTGGCTGTGCCCTAGGGAGCTTCTGCTGTTACGCATCTCCCCCCAGAACGACTGCCGTAGAAACCGATCCCATGATTCTGAAGGCGGGATTCTCTTAAGGCCACCCAACACTCCGCGGGCCCCACAAAGGTGTGCAGCGCGGATCCTGATCAACTCACCAGCCTGGTTAAATTGCCAAAGGGACGGCCTCACTTCTGCTGTTCATCCGGGCCCCTCCCATCTCTGACGGGCTAAAGGTTTCGATGTCTGGAGTCTTTTGTCATGGCACAAGGTGGCCCAAATGCGACAACATGATTCCCGATACGTTAAAGTGTTCAGTAGTTAACTTCTTAATTGGCTTGATTGTTTGAGCTTAAGTGATGTTGTTGTTCTGTTACCACTTTGCCATTTCAGTGCCATTAAGGCCGCTCCCATTAACAGGCATTTTAATTAGGATCTGGAGAGTTTTTACTTTGATCTTGGCTCTGATCTTGACCTATTAAAATCCTAAATTATTCTGATTAAATCAGGGATGAGTTCCAAGGAAAAAAAAAAAAAAAAAATCTGAATATTAATGAACACCATTAAGGGCAAGAAAAGAGATGAAATTTTATATTAACCCTGTACCACCTTTAATCAGAAAAACATCCAGGAATTAACATAAAGAATGAAGCGTTCCAAAGTGTTTAATATTTTAATAATTCATTCATGACTGTGCCATTTCTCCCACCTATAATGATGTCTGACTTAGTGTCCTTGGTAACCTCTGAACAGCAACGATCAAAGTTCCACGGTCATCACAGTAAAGTCACGGTCTCCGTTGTGGTCTGTTAGGATTAAACACGGTGCTGTGCTGCACCGGGTGAACGTGACCTTAAATAACCAAAAAGTTTTGCCAGCCTGCCGTCGAACTTTGTTCTCTGGGTCCTTAATTGTTCCTTTGGTGAAGTCCACGGTGGCCCATCTGTCTAAGGATGAGAGCCAGCTGATCGGGGGGGGGATGCGTGCTGCGTATCAAACACTGGGCCAGTCTGTGGCGTTGTTTTACCTTCCCGTCATCCCTCAGCTACCATTCCGGTGACTGGTGCCGGTGACGGCCCGTGCAGACTCGTGAATCTCCGTCTGCTCGCGGGTTTGCTTGTGAAGGTATCGTGTGTCTTCATGCCGGAGGACGCCAGTGCCTGCGAGACAAGACGTGGCTTTGAGGGGGGTATAAAAGGAAGGTGGCCCCTCCTTTGAATCTGGCCGACTCTGCGGTTCAAAGCGTGACGTCCGCAGCAGCCAGGGTTTCAGCTGATCAACGATCGGTCCTCAGGAGCTGGCAGGAGCAAAACGTGGGTTTGTAGAGCCATGTGTACCCGAGGCGGCTGCGGTGGTGTCTCTGTGGAGGCGTCGCATCGCGTGAATAAGGGGGGAGCGTCTGATGGCTCTCCAGAGAGCTTCGGGGCTCGCTTTTCAGATTTATTACTTTCTTAACCTTGAGAAGGATTTTGAGTATCCCAAAATTTGCGGAGGTTCACTGGGTGGCACGGTGCACCACACCTCCCAGGTTGTGGGTTCGATTCCTGCCCTGTCTCTGCTTATATGTTCTCCCCAAGTTGCACAGATTTCCTTCTGCAGTTAGGCAGACTGGTGTGAGTGATGGACTGGCACCCTGTCCAGGGTGTACCCCAGCCTCGTGCCCTGTGGTGGACCGGCATCCCATCCAGGGTGTACCCCAGCCTCGTCCCCTGTGATGGACCGGCATCCCATCCAGGGTGTACCCCAGCCTCGTCCCCTGTGATGGACCGGCATCCCATCCAGGG
>JAACJT020000004.1:335861-369968 GCA_009936485.2 Gymnarchus niloticus
TTCTCCTCGATTTCCCTCTCAGTGATACCGCTCCCGGTGTTCTCCTCGATTTCCCTCTCAGTGATACCGCTCCCGGTGTTCTCCTCGATTTCCCTCTCAGTGATACCGCTCCCAGTGTTCTCCTCGATTTCCCTCTCAGTGATACCGCTCCCGGTGTTCTCCTCGATTTCCCTCTTAGTGATACCGCTCCCGGTGTTCTCCTTCTCCCCGATTTCCCTCTCAGTGATACCGCTCCCGGTGTTCTCCTTCTCTTCGATTTCCCTCTCAGTGATACCGCTCCCAGTGTTCTCCTCGATTTCCCTCTCAGTGATACCGCTCCCAGTGTTCTCCTCGATTTCCCTCTCAGTGATACCACTCCCGGTGTTCTCCTCGATTTCCCTCTCAGTGATACCACTCCCGGTGTTCTCCTCGATTTCCCTCTCAGTGATACCGCTCCCGGTGTTCTCCTTCTCCTTGATTTCCCTCGCAGTGATACCGCTCCCAGTGTTCTCCTCGATTTCCCTCTCAGTGATACCGCTCCCGGTGTTCTCCTTCTCGTCGATTTCCCTCTCAGTGATACCGCTCCCGGTGTTCTCCTTCTCCTCGATTTCCCTCTCAGTGATACCGCTCCCGGTGTTCTTCTCGATTTCCCTCTGATATCACTCCACTTTTCAACACTTATGATTTACATAGCGTATAGTTTATTTACAACAAGGTGAGCTTAACACAAGAAGTGTTTAGTACAATTAGTTTAGCTGAAGGTCACCCTAGAGTCAATATTATTTATTACAAAATAATGGATTTTTTTAACACTTAACTGATTTGGCAAGTGAGCACTACTTCAACTGAACAGAGAAATCCAGATAAAGTTTGTTTTTCCATCTGTCTGACCTTTAACCTTATGTCATACAAAAACTCAGTGCTTGTTGTGGGGCTGAAGAGAAGCTGTCGTAACCGTGGTATGGCAGAGTGACTCTTGTGGCATTCCAGCGTTATTATGGGATATTCCTGTCAGCGTGGTGCGCGGTACGGCAAACTGTGTTTGTTGCAGTCCATCTGGCAGAGCTGCAGGCTCCTCTTCTCTTCAGACGTTCAGCTACCCTCCTCGAGTTCCGTAGGAACAAGCGGCTTTTTGCAGGTCACATTCATTATCTGGAAGGACCCCATAGATGGAACTTAATGTCGCTTTCCATCTAGGGCGGCTGAAAACTGCCTGCGCTGAAAGTGACTGATGTAGATAAATACTGTACTACTGGCTTAGGTACAGACATCACAGTTAAAGTGCCATATTTCTTTATTAGTAATAAATTGATCCTCTGAAGGACCAGCCATCAATGTTAAGAACCAGAAGAGGGAAGTTTGATGGATTTAGGGGATTTTTTTGAGACCCATCCTTTTATGCCTTAACATTTATTAGAAACGGTAACATTTTGGCTCAGGGTTCTTTTCCCTGCATCGTATAGGATGGCAGCCCAGTATACATATATGCCTATTAACATATATGCACATGCAGGAGGCAGAAATGCTCCATACGGACCGAAAGCCATGAAGAACTCGAAGTCCAGCCACGTAACAGGCAAACCAGCTCTCTTCTTTTATCTCTGGCCATTAATAGCATATATGACTCTGATTTCTGTACAGCTCACTACTTGGGCACGCGTGTCCTAGCAGGCGATTAAGTGTCAGGAAAAGACGGGGCTCTGTTTAGCATGTCAGCAGGACACCGAGACATGCAGCGTGGCAGGCGTCTTGGCCATTTTCAGACCAAATGAGGAGACGGCTCCCCGGGAAAGTCAGTTGACATGCGGAATCTATAATATTCACGGCTTTGCAAAGAGCTGCCAGCCCCCATTTCGGCTGCGCTCGCCATACCCCTGCTAATCCCCTTCATTCTTGTGTGTGGACGATTTTTTAATTTAAAATTTTATTTCTTGCCTGTTTGCACTCCAGGACAATGTTTTATTAAGTGTGCAGAATGGTGGGAGAAAACAGGCCCTGTCATTAGCGGCAGCGATTTCCGACCCAGCCGAAAAGAAAAATTCCTTAAACGCCCTTCGAAATGAGCTTTCGCAGTCTGCAGGATTTTTATACCTAATAATGCGACGAGCCAATTTGAATGCGCGGAGGAGACCACCGCCTTTGCACAGAAGTGTAAGAGACGGGGCCTGGTGAGGGAGATGACTAATAAACCAAAACACTCGTCAGGGTTCATATTCACCCGTATGCCCCCCTTCAACTTCCACACGTATTCATGTTATTTAGATAATGCCATTGCGAGTAATCCTCCCCCCCCCCCCCCCCCCCCGGCTCAATAAGTTTAATAATACAGTAGACCTACGTCTCGATGGAGGTCATCAGTGTCTGCGAATACACAGGGTTTTTTTTTTCTTTTCTCTTCATGGAAATACATCTCGATTCATATAAACCTTACACGCTTTAAATGTGCGGTTGTTTAGACATACAAACGTTGCGGGAGCACACTCACGTGGTAAACGGTGTGGATGTGAGGGCTGACCTCGAGGAGCCCTAGAAGATAATTCGGGACAGCCATCTCAGAACACTGGCACCTTGGGAATGGCCGCAGCCACACCCACCAAAGTGGTTATTTATATCTCAGATGTACGTTAACAGGATGAAGGCTGGGGTTGGAGGGTCAACTCCAATCATTAAAGGCCTTTATAGTTGCGTCCACATTATTGATGGTAACAGAAACCCGGGCCCATGGAGCAGGCAGGTTTGCCATGGAACGAGGGTCCCTGCGGTGTCCCTCGTGGACTGATTAGTCTCGTGGTCGCATCAGCGTGTCTGCATGTTGATGGATTTTGACGGAGCTTTATCAGAAATGATGTTTCAGTAAAAGTAGGCGATGTTAGCTGTAATTATTACAGTACAGGCAGCTTGTAAACGTGAATCCAGCTGATCATACATTTAATTGTCCTATGACGACGTTCAACATCTAGTTGGGTTTTTTGTCTGCCAGAATCCATCTGGAATTTTTTTTTTGTTTACCTAGATACTGTGAACAGCCAGGTTAGTAAACATAAATAAATAAACATGGTGGGAGCTGGGGAGTGGTTCTCTGTTTCCATGACGAACGATCACCAGCTCAGGGCCCTCAGTTGACTGTCATTAGCCATGGTGTCTTTGTTTGGACTCTTTGGACGGCCAGTTGGGCAGACTGGACACGTCGGTGACCCTACGGGTTAGCGTGGCCTTACCGCTGTTTATCTGTGTTTTGGGGGGAGCTTCAGTGCTTACGTAAGGGGTTTGGGCTTGCCACCGTCACTGTTTTGCGTTGTATTTTGTTTCATAAAATGTTTTGTTTGTTTAATCACTGCTCTCCTGTGCCTTCATCATGCTGTGTGGCAATCTCCCGCCTTGGAACCTGCCACGTTTTATATATTTATGTACGTTTTTTTCTAGGAACGTGATAATCCAAAGCCATTAGTATTGGTGCTTGACAATAACAATGTTGTCACATGAGCGGAATGAATTACCAGGCGCCTAATTAGCTCAAGGTCGCAGTCATGATTGACAGAATGGGTCACCATTCATCTGCTGGAGTCATCTGCATATCCCCTAATTTCTGACTTGGTGTATGTTTTGTGGTAAGTGTTTTGTACTTAATTACATGCTGTGTTATCTGCATTTAAAAAAAAAAAAAAAAAAAAGTGTTTCCAGGTAGGATGAACAGGATGACATGAATGGTACTGGCCATTGAGTCCTGAGGAAGTGGCATGAGATGAGGCAGGGTAGGGGCGGTGCACCGTAATCCCCAATGCAGCTCGTTAACTCCCCCAACCCCCCTACAACTGCTGTGTGTAATTCTAAATAAATAAACAGTTAAGAGCAAAGCTGCATGCTATGGCGCTGCATGGGGCATTCTGCTGCTTGGTGAGGTATGAAAATCCCTTATAATAGTGGGCCTTCGCCAGCAGTGGGGGAACCTAACCGAGAAACAAAACGACTTGGCCGCAGGGAAACTGAGGATTAGCACTGGATAAGCCCTCCCCCCAGAAGGGACTGGTGTATGTAGCTCACAAATGATAAATTCTATTTCTGTCGTGCTGAGAGAGTCTCCCGGGCACGCTCTACAGCCAAATCTAAAGATAAAATGCGTCTCTGGAAATAACAATCAAATGGAGGAGGGATGTCTACCTGGGATACGGGATAGCGCGGTCGTTAGCGTCCTTTATCTCTCCTCTGAGAGGGAGCAGGCTTCTCCGGGAAGAGGGGAGCCCGACGGCGGGTTCGGTGCACACCGTGGCCCCCGGAGTGGGCCCTGGGACTTGCTCTGCGACGCCAGCGTTGACACGGCCCTGCCGTGCGTCTTCAAGTTTTTACACTGCTCCCGTTACCCGTCATTCTATTTCTGTCTGTTTTCAGGGGCTACGGAGTGTGAATAACAGTGTGTGTTATTCCTAGCCAGAAACGCTGTCACTGTAATATACATGTTTAATGTGCCACGCTGGTGGGCACGGCGGTTTGTACAGCAATAGCACCGTCTGCTAAACAGCGACTGGCTTACTGCTTCCTTGAAGTCCTGTCCTTAATCATTTAATTATGCTCCCGGGTTTCAAATATTTCTAAATAACAAACCTGTTCTCCCACAGTATCGTGACAGAGAGGTCTGTGATGGAGAAGTTAAGCTTGATGCTGACTCCATCTGTAAAAATACCCACTCTTATGATGGTCCTTAATGAAGGGGTGTAAACAACGAGGACCGCCCACTCACCAGCAGCCAGGACAGACGGGCTGGCCTCTGTGAGCACCGCGGTGCCAGCTGAGTCCAGTCCTTAGGCCAAATGAGAGCGACCAGACCATTGGCTTCTGGTTGCCACGTGTGGCCATGGAGAGCTTCTGCCCCCAAATAATATAAATATTTAAAGTGCTGTGGTTCAGATATTTGGGCCCATGGGTCAACACATGTCTCCCACATTCAAAGTGGTATAATTGCCAGGGTGACGCCATCAACTGCCACATGATGGATCTGGCCTGTGAAAGGTGTAGAGCGGAGTCCATCTCATTCCCTTGATTAGCCACATGCTGCTAAACTGTGTTGCTGGTTACTGATTTAACGTCCAGGAAGCTGACACTAATGTCTGATCTGACAATTCCATTCCAGCTCGTTGATGTTTGCCTCGCTGTCTTTCCCACGTCCCCTCTTCCATCTGAACGGAAGCTCCCCTCCTTCTGTGCTTTCGTTCTCTTTGCTAGAGTCACAGCAGAGTCAATTCCCCCCAGCAGGACTCCATATCACTGTCTGTAGAGAATCCATAACTCCCAGATACGCAGTCAGTCATTCCATCCCTGACCCCCGTCTGTCTTCCCTCTTCCCAATCGATGTTTGCTACTTGCATTACGTTGCTGTGGAAACAAAAAAAAAAAAAGCAATAAGACATAAAATGCCCCCCTTGTTTGAGCTACCGTTTCCTCCACCTCAGGTCTAGTCTTATTGAATTAACGGAGTTGGGCTTTGAGGCCATCATGATAGCGTGTCACCCCTACCCCCGCTAACTGGCTTAAGGGGAGTCACTTAAGGAGAGCTTTTCTAAGAGGACTCCTACGGCCATGCCGTAATTCACGTCCCACCGTAAATACGGATCAGTCACCGTCGGCCCCTTATCCCTCGCTGACGGCGCAATCCTATCAAGGCTGCATTATGGAAGGTCTGGCAACTGAGTTACCACGGCGGCCTTCTCACACCTGTCCGCTGGGAGACGAGCTGGCGGTGCAGCTGGGAAGGGGCTCGCCGTGGGTATTCCGTTTCCGTTACGTCGGCGATTTCCCGCTCTGCGGCGTTCCTCCGTTTGATGGTACACATGGAGGCCATATATGCCGTGTGTCTCTATGCTGTCGAATTGCACCCACACAGTTTTTCAGTACGCAGAGGCATGTTGGACACATGTCGTGTCTGTACAGTGATGTTTCCTCTACCGTTCTCGCATTTGGTGGTGTGCCGAAAGGTTGGGCGATTTGCAGTGCACGATGCCGAGATTCAGTGTGTACAGTGATGAACAGCATGTAAACATATGGCCTTACTTCTCTGACATGTATGGCAGGTAAATGTATGGATTTATGTCTGACACCTGTGGAGCGAAAACAATGGATTTACCTCTGTCACATGCCACGTAAACATATGAATTTAGGTTTGACATGTACGGCGAGTAAACGTGTAGACTTGCATCTAACACGTATGGAGTGTAAACATATGGATTTACATCATTGACCGAGCTGTCTAACCATTCTGACTCTGAGGTGTAAACAGGGAAGAGAGAGAGCAGCTGCAGTGAGACTGGGAGTTAAATGTTTGTGTTGTCATCTCTGAAGGTGTGTGTGCGCGCGCGCGCGCGCGTGTGTGTGTGTGTGTGTGTGTGTGTGTGTGTGTACCACGAAACACATCTGAATCTGGACACACGCTGCAGGCGAGTAGTGACCTTAACTCTTGAAGTATATTTTGTTTCATTTTACTTTATTGTTTTTGTTCATAAACTGGACCATTAGACTAACATGACTGATCTTGGTATTTCTATCCACTTTCTAATGTCTCGTACATCCAATGTTTTTTCCCTGTGCTCCTAAATGCCGTGCTCTTGTTTCCAAAGAGCCCCTTTATGATTAGCACAGGGCCTGGAGGATCCTGAAATTAATTTAATCTTCGTGGGAAATGGAACCCCCCCACCACGTCCGCTGAAAACCTGAAAACTACATATGTGTAAAAATGACACGGGCTGAGTTTTTCATAAGCCATATGTTTCCTCCTGTATGGCTAATTGGGTTGGGTTTCCATAAATAATAATTCAGGTTAATTAATTTCCATGCTGGTTTCTAGTAATTGAGTGCAGGAGAGCTCACCTAAGGCCTGCTCTGCAGTCCTGACACAGCCGTCCTCGAGGAAGGCCGTAGTAATTGGGGGTTGTGACATTTGGAAATAAATTACCTTCTGAAAGTCTTGTTTTGTTCTCTGACTGTGACCTTCCGACTCCGGGCCTGAGGCCACGCTGTAGCCGCTGTAGCACCGCTCTCTGAATTCTGAACGCTTCCCGCCGTTTCGCTGTCAAAGATCCCTCCCACGAAGGGGAAGGCGAGACGGGATGCTTAAGCATTTGTGAAATTAATTCGGCCCACATCGATTTCCGCTCCTGGTAAAATTCAAAATATTAGCTACGCCTGTGATTCACCAGCTGCCGTGGCGTGTGCCACACATGACCCACTGGAAAAAGAAAAACGTCTTGACACCTTCTTTCCTACTGCCGGCCAGGCTGAGGAAGAGGAAGAACGAGGAAGCGCACTGGCATGCAGCCAAAGTGAAAGAACTTTAGCCCCACACTCCCGGCTTGGTGTTTTTTTTTTGTTTTTTTTTTAAGTGTATAAAGTTAGAGAAGCTTCTACGGTCGTCAGAAACACGCCTAACGCTATTTATAGTAAACTTTGTGCCCGTGTTGAAGAACAAAATTAATATTCGTCTGAAAACAATCAGTGTCTGACACACACGCAAAAATATATACTTGTGGGTTACAGATGTAAAACGGAATCTAGCAAAGTGAAACCTTTGCCAGTTTTACGTACAATAAAAATATGGTATTTTTAAAATGTGGAAAATTATATAAGAAACAATAATTAAACATGTACAGAAGACTGTAGCAGCCAAACCACACCTCTTAAAGTATTGTAGACTACCAAGCCAATCTTTGCATTTGTCGATCCATTTACAAAATTCTGGAATGTCACATCTAAAATGCATTATTTGCTAAGCTAAGACCTAAGAAGGGACGCTTTTTCCCCAGCTACGTTTTCCTGGGTGAACTGACATTAACGTGTGCGAGGCGTTGGGATCTGACAGCTAGTGACACGTCGATCCTCCCCCGCTTTGTGCTTCTTCATCCTTCGCGTCTGCCTTTCCGTCTTCCTTAGCTGTGAGCTGACCCCGGCCTGCCTCTGGAGACGTGCCGAGAAGCAGAAGCTCACAACAGTAACGCGTCTCATTTAGCGTACGCTCAGATTAATTTTACCTTCCCCTGTCTCATTTGCTCTGCTCTCTTTTGCAAGCTCTGCTACATACTGTAATTTTTGCTCGAAAGACAAGTTCCTGCTCTTGTCGTCAAACGTCTTACAGGGGAATAATTGGTGCAGTATGCTTGTGCTTGTGTCGTAGATAATGTCGTCATTATCCCGGATTCCGAAGTGAGCATGGACCAGTCAGGAACATATGGCTATCATATGGCTGTTATGTTATCACGACACTTATATATGGACTCATATGTTTGGAACCCGAAGGTTTCAGATGAACATCCCAGAAGAGGACTGCTCTTACCCTTTACAGAAGCAGTCAGCCTAAATCCAGTGGGGAAAAAAATACATATACGTAGATTAAAGTACGACTAATGATGAAGTAATGGGGAAAAAAAATCCTCATATTTAGTTCTTAAAAGAAACCATGTTATCAAATTATTAACGTTGGCTTTCTGTGGCAGTGGCTTTCCGTGAGGAGGTACATCAGTCGCACTGCTTTGGCTCTATCTCCAACAGTAAGACTTAAGGGGGAACGGAGATAGAGACGCGATAGTGCAAAATGAGTTCCTTTCAGCGCTTTTATGTGTGTTTCATATTTCGGTCACGCCATTAACCGTCAGGCGAAATGAGCGGGAACCGCCGCTTAGAAACCCAACATCATCTTCCCGTCCTCTTAGCTTTACATATACGTCCCACACTCTCAAGAACCGCTTTTCCATCGCGGTAAATGGTCTACAGATTTAATATTACACTCGCGGTGGTATGAAGAGCTAGGTTTGCCGCCAAAACCGTATACAGCTAGCTAATGAACTCGATGTGGGGCGTTAAGAGCTCCGCTGGAGCCCGGGTTTTGTTGAGGACATAATGTGACATAATGTGGCATCTGGGGACAGCGGGCGACATGCGGCGACGCTCCCAGCCGCCGCTGATTGTCCTCTTGTCTTACTTTCAGCGCGGCGCCGCTACGTGCGCAATTACTCTTGATTTATCGAAAAAGAGCAATTACGCGCCTGAATCGCTCTGCGAACGGCTGTCCATTCTCAGTCAAAATACGACTTAATTTTCAATAATTTCAATGTAATCGGCGCGCACGACTTCATCGCTAAGTGTGTATGGAGTGTCTCCGTATGGATCCGATGAGTGAAGTGATTACAGGTCGTCTGCGTGCAAACTGCAGTAATGATTTAGGATCTCCGTGTTTTATCGTGTGTGTGGGTATTTTATTTTTTTTTTTTAGCCAAATATTATGGAAACTTGGCGCGCGGAGGCATGCGCCGACGGAGATTCCCGCTCTAATGCTCATGGCGCGGCCTCCATTTGGAGTCTAAGTGGAGCGCCGGGGACTTTCACCAAAAATAACACGACTAATAAATGTTTTGGGCTGTATCTCAGACTGGCTCCCGTCGCCACAATCAAAACCTGACATTCTTGAGTGGCAGCACTAAAGCGCTTTGCAGTTGTTTACAGGATGTGTAGTGTAAACAAGTCTTTCCAAAAATATTATGCTTGCAAATCTGTTGGACACCTCTCTGCTCTCTCTCTACCTCTCTCTCACACTCTCGGCCATTTATATATGTATGTATACGCAGTTTGTGTGCGTCTGTAATGTATAATCACATTTTTTAAGAGTGACAGTTACTGTGCACTACTGGCATTTATTTTCCCACAAGATGACAAGTCTCAGTTGACAAAAACGTTGATGTCTCAGTCTCACAGACCTGGTATAATCCAGCTCCATGCTCGTCCAGAGGTCAGGGGTGAAGTGAAGGGGTGGTGGGAGGAAAGGCTGTTGGGGGGGGTGGGCTTTAGGAGGGCTAAAGTGATAACCTAACAAGTCCTGGAGCAGTAATGAGAAGAGGTCTCATGTTTTCAGGCAGATGATTAAATTGAACTCATTCAGAGGTCAGGACTGGTCCGGCTGTTCGTCTTCAAACTAGCCTGGAGTTTTTGCAGTGGGATACGGAACCTCAGAGCCTGTGATTGAGAACATACACTCCTGCTGCAGCATTGTGTTCTGGGAAATACAGGAGTGTAATACGCTAATCATGCAGAGAATTAGGCAGCTCGACCGCTAATGGTTAAGGCTGTGGATAAGCTAGTGTTTGTGCTTCGGTCTGAATCCCAAGGTCGTTTCTGTCTGGTCTAGCTTGTAAGAAGGTGGAGTTCCCGCTGTGGTAAACACGAGTCTGTGATGCCCGCGTGTATCCGAGTGGAGCGATATGTAGTCCTACTCTATGGTGAGATCTGGGGGATGCCTCCATCTGTCTCTGCTGGGCCAGGCCATTGTGCTCCACACGCTCCCTTTGTGTGTGTGTGTGTGTGTGTCTTTGCCTCCATAAGAACATCTCCTCTCTTTGAGTCATTTGTGCCTCAGTTCTCTGGTTCTCTGCCGTTTGCCCTGATCACTGCTGCTCCCGCACACCTTAAAGAATAACTTCAATTCATTAGCGTGGAGTCCAGAAAACACCTCCTGGTTGAAGTAACCCCCCTTAAAAACGGAGAAAGTACATTTACTGAAGGGGGGGGGGAGTCCTGTGGTAAAACAGTTCTTGTTAATCCACTATTTATCTGCATTATCTGTTAAATATTCTCCCAAATTTGCCCGCTAGAAGAATCCTGTTATCGCTCTGTTTCCAATACATTCTGCAACGTTAAGATAACATTTTTTTTATCCAAAATAACTGTGTCCATATAATGATATTCTGGGGGGGGGGGGACTTGGTGCTTTTGACTGGCTTTATTTCATCGCGATTCTGTTTGTCTGGTGTTCAGCCCACGCGTGACACCCCAAGCTGGTGGCCTTCTCCAGACGGTATGGACCGCAAAGAGCTGAGATTGTTCTGCAGTGTTTCAAGCCTAAACAGGACAATTTTACAGGATCTCCAGTGGGTACCATGAATGGGTTGTTACGGTTACATGTAGGGAGGATATCAGGTCAAACAGTGCCTGATATCATGTGATATGCATCCAGCCCTTTGACTGGAGGCTTATATAAGCGTTTCTATCACAGAGAGTGCTGAGGCCATTTTAATGTCATGTTGATGAGCTCCTTTCCCTCTGCTGAACCTCAGGGATGAATCTCTGGCAGGCGCTTGACGAGCATGCTGTCCTGTTGTGACCATGTCTGACGTGGGCCTCAATGGTCTTACTTTATGAAAACACAGTGTCACATGGCCGGTGGAAGCCGATGCTAGGATTAGCGGACCACACTGATGGAGAGTTTTCCTAGGGTACAATTTCCTGATTACGAGGCTACAAAGGAATACTCGGAGAGAAAAAGGCGACGAAAACAGACAAAGAACACCTCATTAACACATTTGTATTCAAAATGGATAGCTCTCAGCATTTAATGTGAACGTAATTCTGCCACTAACCGTACTCCACCATCTCCATTCATTACCTTTTTTGGGATGCCTCCCCTTTAAAATCTTCCCTCTGCTGGAACATTCCAGGTTCCTGGATTCTAACACTTTCTCACTCCGTGACTTTGAGCTGACCTGTGCCTCGCTGGCTTCTTTGCAGATAGATTGATAGACTACCACAGGCCCATATGGTAATTTCCCCAGAAAGGCGTTGATCTGACCCTCACCCTGAACAGGTGGACACCATGTCCACAAACCGCTTATATAAGATTGATGTCTCCTCAGGTGAAAACCTCCATCCACCAATGAAGCTCACCTTTGCCTCCTTACATAAATTTGTGGCATTAACCTTTATGCAAATGTATTCAAACTTTCAAATTTTTTTCTGTTGGGACTCTGCACACTGCAAGCTGGGCTTTTGTTTAGTGGGGATGCCACATCTGTCAGTGTCTGGGGGGGGGGGGGGTTAGCTGTGTGTTTCCAAACATGGCTGACAGTCTCTGACACGAAACGTGTATGTAGTGAGGCAGAGATGCATGTTCTGCACAAAGTGCGTGCCGATTTATTCTCCTACCAGCATGGAATGTGGGTTTCAGCACAGCAGATCTCGGATCATGTTTGTGGTTGGATTCGATTCTCAAACATGGCTAGGGGCCATTTCCTCACCTCTGCCAACTCAGATTGATTGGAAACAGAGGGCAATGTAGTAGGGATGTATTGGATTGACTGTTTGCCCCCCCTCCCTACTCCCATCTTTGTGGGAAATCTGGAGGAAGCAGCTAGTCTATCCGATAATAGGCAGAAGACAGCCCTCCTGCATGTACCTTATTGCCTGGCTGTCCAGGATTACCAAGTGGCCCAGATGCATGAGTGACTCTTTGGGCCAGCAGGGGGCATAGCAGTTTAGCACCTGCTCTTGTGACCAGAAAAATGAGACTTTGACAGAATTTCATCACGTTCCTTGAAGGTCTAGGTCAAAAAGTTGTATGTTGTATGTTGTTTTCTTTGTGTTGTCTGCTTTTGTATGTTACCATTATTTATATATGAAAATAATAACATTAATAATGATAATGACCGTGCAAAGGATGGCTGTTGTTTACAACTTACAAATAAGTTTAAACACAAGTAATGAATCCTGAGGCTCTATGTCATGTTGGAAATTCAAAAATAGCTTTGGAGGAGGCAGTTCAGGGTTTGAGGAGAGATTTGCGGATGGTGCCATGCTTTGGTTTGCGGTGGTCTTTCTCCTAGAGTTGGTCTTTGAGAGCTGTTTAAATTCATGACATAGGTGGTGGTCATCCTCCGGTTGTTTCTACACACACGACAGTCTCTCCTTTCTTTATCTACAGATTCTGCCTGACGATTCCCCACCACTTGGTGAAAGACAAGAAGACGCCGTTGATGTGAGTGACCCGCTGTCTTTTCAGTGCTTCGGGGGAGTGGGTTAAGGACCGTCATTTTGGAACAAGGTAGCTGGAGTTCATCTGGGGTGTGTGTGTCCACCTTCTCGTACCCGGCACACTGCCGGGGTGCAGCTTGGCGTGTGTTCTTTCCTGCTGGACCCAGGTTCCAGGTGACTTTGTGTCCAGTTGGCCATGAATCCATGCGTGAGGCCTTTAAAGGACTGTACCTGAGTAAATCATACAAAAACGTAAAGAGCAGTTACATGGTCATCTCCATGGTCACCGTGGGAAGCACTGCATCCGCTTCAGTGTGTGTGTGTGTGTGTGTGTGTGTGTGTGTGTGTGTGTGTATGCGTGCATGCGTGCAGGTCCTGGTAGGTCAACCGCACTCTTATCAATTAGAAAGCTGAGAAATTAGACACAATTTTCATGCTCGTCGGACCTGCCTGGGCCATGCCGCACGGGCTGTTTACCGCGGTCACCGGTAGCGATCAGATAAGAGCCAAGTATGAAGGAGCCGGGGAGGGGAGACAGCGTGAGCGATGGTCTAATTAGCCAGTGAGATTGCGAGCGGGTCCCCAGTGAACGCATGCCATCGGCTTCATTCCGCCGCTCGATATCTGCAGCTGGGAGCGGAAGCCTGTCGGGACGTCACCGTCCTCCTGTCTCATAGCAAAAATACTATCTGTGTATTATAATTCAGATATTAAACTATGATGGTGTTTATTATTAAGATATTCAAATATATAGTTGGCAGATATAATTAATCAAAAAGAGTATTCATCAATAATAAGTGCAGCCTCTGTTTTTATGTTACATTATTTATGATCTTATATATGTATATTTATATATATATTATTTATGGTGCAGCTTCTTTGCCTTGGAAATGTACGCGTTTCCAGCCGAAGATGACTTTAATCTGCTCTGTCAGTCAGGAGATATTCCAAGGCCATAAATCACCGGTTGAAAATTGCGTACTGACAGCATTAAACTTTGTGCCTGAATCAGTCAGATGTAGTACGTGTCATCGCATTCCTGTGTCACACATCTTCCGTTGACTCCGTACCGACCCTCTGCTTCCTCTGAGGGGCGCTTTTTCCAGTCAGACCCAAACCGACGTCGATGTTTTGCCCTCACGCGGATCCCGCGGTGCCTGCTGCCTCACCCGCAGCCAGTTTTCCGAGACCTGGGAGTGGCAGGTGGAGGGGGCTTGATGAGGAAGGAGGGACACCAACTTCTGAACACCTGAGTTTCCACTGGTGCTGGCACAGTATCAAAATTATGTTTTTAAACTTTGGTCAAAATCCCGCCATCATACTGCGTCACATTACAATGGCCCGGGAGTCTGTGTTTGCTCTTCATATATGCCTCCTTAATGCATTAATGCATGTGAAAGAGCTACTTCCTTCAGCTAGAGCTACTCAAGATGCATTAAATAATATTCAAATTGTTTTTGACCTATTTCACGGTTCACATAGCCCATCCAAGTACTTCGTATACGACAATTAAAGTGTCAATTTGCATATGAAATTGGGTGGAACGCAGTTCTGCCCGTGTGAGGTTCGCGGCCACAGAATGGTGGGGGGGGGAGTTCTTCTGGCTCCACACGCGATTTTGTGCGGAATCAGTCTACTTCTCCAGTGTTGGGGCTGCCACCCGTCAATCCTTGACTACCTTCTGCTCCCATATCTCCATCACCAGGTCACTAGTGGCACGCACGATCTGTAAACAGTCACAGGGCAGAGTTATGGTTTTGTTAGAACAGAGCGTCTGGAGAATTACTCTTGTGTTCTAGGAAAGGTCTTCTGTGCTTATTAAAGTCTCTGTTTGCGTGTAAAGAACTAGTGAGAGAATATCTGTCAATTAAGAAGACTGCCATTTGGCTTCTGCTCTGCTCCGTGCTTCACAGCGATTTAGGAGTCTCAGGAAGTTAGGCAGGATGGTGGCAATGCTGAAGGCTGGAGCGAACCCTTCTTCTCAAATAACATCTCTTGCATTCTCTGCTGGAAGGCGGCAAAAACGTATTTAAGCATTTTAATTGGGCGCCATCACCAATGTAATGCCGCAAAAAGCTCGTATTGTTTTGAAAGTCATGAGGCCTGTAACGTCTTTTGGGAGGAAGGGTTTTTCCATCCGGTTTGCCTAAAAGACCTCAACTCATTCGCAAACAAATACGTTTCAAGTATGCCTCTTGATATATGCTGAATATAGTCTGTCCGCTAAGACCAAACAGATGACGGGGATTAGAGAAGATTATCATCCAAGCCACGCAAGTCGAACATTAAGCACAAGGAGGCCCATGACGCTAGGCATATTGTGTCATAAAGCACGGGTTAATTTAGTTAAGGTTACGGGGTGTGTGGTTTAGCTGTTTAAGGAAAGAGCTTTCTTAAAAGGTCATTTTCTAAACTGATATTTATATACTGCTGTTGGTTTTGTGTATAAAAATTAACGCTGTGTGACGTTAAACAGGGGTACGACCACAATTATGCAGTGTCTTCCTATGATCACTGATATTCTGTGAGGGTTTGAGGTTTTCATTTTTTTGGTTTCATATCAAGTTTAACCTTTTAAATGCGTAAATGAGGGAGATACATTCATTTCCTGTATCTGACTGCAAGACGTATAGCTGTACATACAGTATTAAACATTCAAGTACTACAACCAGGAAAACATAATTGATGATGATATGCTATGTTATCGTAAATATTCTTTTTTTCTGACATTACAAAACATTTTTTAACTGAAAATCTTCTGTATCTTAGCAGGACAGTCTCCATTTATCTATTTGTCTTTTAACTACAAACTTCTCGTCAAAGTACACCAGGCGACATTTTCCACAAAGAACTTCCTAAATAAATCCATCGCATGTCCGGACAAGAATTTAATCGGATTCCTCACACTGTGGAATCCATGGGGGTCTCTCATCGACGCTAAAAGCTGCATTCAGTGCGTGCTTGGAGTTCATAAATCACTGCATTAATGCGAATCTAAAAAGATTACTAAATCAATTTGTAAAGGCCATTTTAATATTAATTACGGGTCATCTGTACATGATTTGATCAAAGGTCTCAACACGTTTGTAAATCATTGCAGGAATGTGAAAGGGGGGTCTGCTCTGCTACTCTGAGGGACGTTTGTGTGACGTCTTGCCCCGTGCGGTGGCACATGTGGCAACACCGGGGGTCCAGCGAGAGCCACGCCGCCGCGGGCAGATGTACGAACAGACACGACCCGCCTGTACATCTGTGGGTTTTCTCCGAAACAGCATCAAGCGATTACTGCTTACAGAGGTGGTCGGAGGAGCGCTGTAATCAGGGGCATGGGCGTCAGGGGGATGGGGGGATACATCCCACGGAAAATTTCAGTAAGTCACGGCTGTAGTCACAGAGACAGGGAGAGCTGCTGGAGCACAATGGCGTCCTGGGCTGTTTACACCCACATTCTGGGAAGTGCTCGAACCCCTTACCCTTTTCTCTCCTGTGTGTCGTAGCTGTGTCGTAGCTCATGGGGTGTTGCTTGTGGTGAGACAACGGAAGGTTTTTTTTCTAAAGAGCGGGATTTGTGCGTTCCGGGTTCTGGAACTGTTTGTTCTTCATCCAGTAGATTTTAATGAGCCCCAGAAATGGGACACGACCACTTTGAAATGTGAGAGAAAAGCAAAAATATGGCACTCTGGAGGAATAATTTATGAGTGGACTGTGTGACCAGCGATTTTCGGTTTGCTGTAAGGTCCGCTGGTCCCATATGAGTCAGCCTGTGACTGGGATTGGGTCCGCTACAGCTGTCCCGGTCCGGCCCGATGTGCGAGGGGGATCTCAGAACGTGGAAGGTGCCAAGGGGGTGCTGCCTGCAGCGAGGGACCCTCTCTGCACACGGGCTGAGTGAGGCCTGTGTATGGTTCCAGGGTTCTGTGCCCAGTAGGTTGGGGTGGGGGTGGGGGATACGGGAAGAGCCGAGACACAGACGGGAGCTGTAAGATTTTGGAAGGTTGGAGCTGCGACCCAGAAACATTCAGAATAATGCCTGTCAGAAATGTCACTGAGCAGATGCCACGTGACTTGACCGAAACACCAGAAATTAGTCAACTGCAATGAACAGAAAAGCATAACTAGGTCTGAGGGGTGTGAACCCAACCGGAGACTGAACCCACATCCCTGGAGATGGCACAGTATCAGACTCAGCAGGCTGCAGACCCCAGGGGGTGTCTTCGCTGCTGGGGGCAGTTAGTGATTAAGCCACACATTGTATCCTGCCCTGGAAACAAGCGAATCTTCAGCTAATTGCAAAACAGTGAGACTGGCTGGTTAAGAAGCTTTTTGGGATTAAGGACCTCAATGATGACGCCGCTTCAGTGGCACAGCTAAGGAAAGTTCTAGTCAGCCACCTAAATGAGATTAAAATGCGTGGAGACTGACTGTGCAAGAGTCCTTTGGGAAACTATGCCACGTGTTTGGCTGTCCAGTCAACGTCTTCCTCGGTGGCTAAACCTGCAACGGAGAAATCAACGTCGTCTCTGCTGCCTGCATCTCGCTGGTCTCTAGCTGTGGGTCCACTCGGTCACAGGACAAAGCTAACATGTAACCTGAAGCTCCGGCGGCCTGCGAGGCGGAGAAATCAAACGATGAAATTGTATTTATTTTCCATTTGTACAAGTACACAGGAATATGGTTTTTCACGTATCCCATCTTGCTCTCCGTGAGAACGATGCTTTGGCTCAAAGCTCAGGGTCAGCTGTTTATCCAGTGCCCCAGAGCAGTTTTGGGGGCCCAACGTGGGACTTGAACCAACGTCATCTCTGTCACAGGCACATACACCTAACCTCCAGAGCCGGTCAGCACCTCCTGAACACAACGTGCCAGACATTTAAGGAGAACTGTTAATAAAATGAATTTAAGACAGCATGGCCTTTAAGACAGCCGCCGGCTTGATGAAGAGGAGATGGTATAAACGGACCACCCCAAGGTCTTCAGAGGAGCTTCTGACCTCCCTCTGTCAGTCAAGTTGGTTGATGCGAGCACTGCGTTCACTCTGTTAATGTGAGCCAGCTGGACATTTTCAAGCCGACAAAGCGGAAATGAATTGCCATGACATGACAATGGTCAAACAACATTGCCCATCACTGTGCCCTCGTAGGGCATCTGCTGGAAAGTGAGTTGGATCACTCACGTGAATGCCACCTGAGAATAACCTTTTTATACCCAGAACGTATTCCATTGTTCCGGGAAGGATATTGAAGCAATTTTAGCTCATCTCTGTCTTTACACTGCAATAAGCTCTCTTTTTGAACATTAAGCTCAATGACACACTGAAGCAGGAGGCACCGTTAAGTATGTACGGCCGAGAGCCTTTTCAGCAGCCTATTTTCCTGGCTTTAATACTCCGTGTGCGTTTCAAATTTAAGCTGAACGCCCAAAGTCATCTTCCCAGGAGGACAAGAACATGCTTATGAAAACAGAGCAAGCATGAAGTTACAGTCAGACCAAAGGACAGCCTTTTCTCTTTGAATACCCTTTATCATTCCTGACCAAAGATTTACATGCTCGCCTGCAAGGTCATGCTCCTTTCTAGAAATCATTCATGCTAATTTGTGCGAATTACATTCCCGGGTTTTAATTCCTGCAGAGGAAGGAGTTGATAATTCTGCAGATGCAGTCTGTTAGTCAGCTATAAATGATTTTTTTTGACAAAGTAAACAACCAGGTCCGGCTGTCTCGTTTGTCAGCAGCTCTAGACAATGGCGGGGACTGCTGTCTGCTTGAATGCAAGCAGGACTGCCTATTCCGGAATGCTGATAAGCCACGCCGTGCCTCCTCCAGTCCGTGACACGTTTTAGCCATGCAGCAGTCGACCGCGCGGCATAATGAATGTGGTTAGGAGGGAGAAACAGCAAATTAAACACGTCCGTGTGAGATTAGTCATAAACGTTTGTAATTGTCATCTTTTGTCCGTGTTTTTATTGCACTGCACGGCCCAGATCTCCGAGTGAGAGCCGTGTCATGGAGCCCGCGTGTCCCGTCGTTCTTCGCCGGCCCCGTTGCATGGAAACTCCGCAGATTGTGACAGCTGGTCGTCTTTCCAAGTTCTGCCGTCGGCCTGTTATGATCCGTCGTGGTCCTCTGTAATTTTACAGCCAAAATGACGGCTTGCAGCTTAATATACGGTCGTGTCTGCCACAGTGTACACACCTGCGATGTTTCAGTGCTAAAGAATGAAACCCGATGTGAGGTCTCTTTCTCTTATGGAAAACTAAACCCAGCTGGCCTCCGTTGCTGTCTTTTGCGTCCTGATTCTTAGAAATGAGAAATAAAAGCCGTGACTGCATAGACCTTTGGTGGGGTGCTTCAAGAGTTAACTGCGAGTGGCAACCGGTTCTTTCAGAGTTCGGGGTGCGAAATTATTGGAAACTTTCTTCATAAGCAGCGGTTTATATAGCCGCGTCTGACACAGTCGCTGGCAGAGAACAGTAGGGATCCCCGAGGGAGCCCAATCTCAGCTCCACCCTATGTCCAGTTACGGGGCCTCTCCCCTGACCCTGCTTAGTCCAGTGAGAGATTATCCTGTCATCTGTGCTTTTCTTCATTACTAGCATTTTTTTTCCTCCGTCAGAAGTTCCTTTCTTGCTCAGGATTACCGGAGATGTCATTTTTTTTTAATCGGGACTTAAATTTTTTTCACACATCTTACCTCTTTCAGGTTCCCTGTTTTTTAATACTAACATTACCGCTAATTCACGTTGGATCATGTTGCTTCATCGTATCATAGCTACAGTTTACTCGCGCTCATTTGTGGAGTGTAAATAAGAGAGTATTTTGGGTTGGTGAGTTCCTGTTGCGGCTTCTTCATCCATACTGCGATGTGTGAGGTGTTCTTATCACCCCTGCGCACAAAGAGATGGATCCTGCAGATTTATTGCACTGAAATTCTCCCATTTTCGCCTTTGCTTCCGCCCGCAGTGTGCCCAGGATGCTGTTCAGGCGCTTAATTACACCCTCCTGTAGAATAAGCTAGTCTGGTGGAGGGAGCGGATGGGTCATGGTCCAGGGACAGCAGGGTGTGTGGCGTGGCGGCCTGACGTTCGGCGTGGAACGCAGTGTGAGAAAGCAGCCAGGAGCATCAGTCGCTTTTTAAAAGGAGCAAGCTTGTGACTGATATGACTCTGAGCATGGCGCCCCCTTCTGGTGGACGCCCTATAGTTTCTCCTGCCTCGCTCCTTTCCTCACAGTCTGCTGTCCACTTACTCTCCGTCATTTTCTTTATCACATGGCTAAGTTTACAGGACAGGCCATTCTTGCTACTGACTTAATAAGACGACTTTGGGAAAGATAGATGAACAAGCAGACGGCGAGCCCTCGGGGGGGGTGTGGCCTTAACGGCTCGTCAGTGAAGCACTGCTCACCCATCAGTACTTATCTCCCCCCCAGAATTTTATACCCATTTGTACTGCCGTGTTAGCCACGGACAAAATGTGGCTGGTTGTGTTTTTCGCGTGACCTCGTCTGACCGCAGATGGGGCCGGAGGGGGCCTTGCAGTGAGCTGTGTCCTAGGCCCGCCCCCAGAAGTGACAGAGTCGGCTCATTATTTAATAAGCCACGAAAAGCAGGTCAGTTTCATTTCCAGCAGTTCGCCGAATGGCTTCCGTTAATCTTGGGGTCACCAGCAAAGCCCTAGTCCACCATCGATATTAGCCGCGTCCACAAGCCCGCTCCTCCGTATTGCTACTTCCTGTCTCTGACAGGGTGGAGGAGGGCGGGGTCAGAGACTCAGACCGTAACACAACGACACGTTTGGCTTCGGCCGCAGATGCCTGAATTTCTTGCTGATGTTCTCCTGTGGAGGTGGGAGTGAGCGGCATTCCTGGAACCTAACTGGCCTATCAGCTGCAGGGAAAAACCGGAGACGACACAAACGACACACGTCATTCGGTTTCGAAATGAGAGGCGGTCGCCGGATTGTTTTTCACGAGGCTTCCCGGACATCTTGTTCAGAGCATCCCCAGCAGGGAGGCAGACGTGTGAGAGATGGGCAGCTGACGAGGGTCCCTAAGGCAGGGGCCGCCCCCAGCGTTCTCCCTCCCTCCCTCCCTCCCTCCATGAGCCACCCACGTGGGGACTTAACCTTGATAGTGAGTCAGGCTAATTTATATAGAGGCAGATAAATTCAGGGATAAGAAGTAATCTATAAAAGGGGGACTTTGAGATGAGAGCATCCATTATTGTGCCAGGCAGATAAAGAGGAAAAATAAGCAGCCCCCACCCCCCCACCACGCGCTAAATGGATGTCCCCAAATACGCCATTCTCTCCAGTACGCCCTGCAAATGGGCTGTAAACCAGCCGGCTTACCGCCGACTTTAAAGCTGGGACTCTCACGGCAGGGTCTGCGGGGGACGAGGGCTGTGTACACCTACACCACCCCCCAGCCTCCATCCTTTGTCTCTCACCTAGCTGAAAAGGAAGCTGCTCTTAGTTTCTGTAGTGTAGGGTTAGTGTTATGGGAAAGCCGGCTCCAGCACACCATCTGTACATACGCACTGGCCATATTTACGCTCCTTTACCTCGAACATTTTAACACGTTCGGACATGCACCCTGCTGCCTGCATCATTTTATAAACGTCGCGTTCACCCTGGTGATGCAGTGTCATGGAAACCGCCTTTCAGCCAGTCCCTGAACACGATCTACTGGCGTGCCACGCGTGCTTCCCCCGAAGTGTCAGCCAACTCCTGAAAGAACCGCGGCCAGCAGGGTTACCACCCCCCCATCACAGGGTGGGAATCCATGCCGACAGCTCTGCGTTCACAGGCTGCATCACGCTGCGAATGAAGGCTTAATCATTTACCAAACCTCCTCACCAGGCATCTTACACCCGACGCTGTCATGAATGTTGTCCATTTTGTCATGTCTGTTAAATTGAAATCTCTGTTTTATATGGCTGCTTTTGCCAAAGCTGTATTATAGATGCCCTGCCATCACAATTACCATGGCGATGAGGGTCACGCAGGGGCTGCTCTGTGAGCTGAGATCCCTTCCCATCCGACAGTCTGTGAGCCTCTCAGGAAATGGGGGCTCCACCCCTACCACTGCTGGCACGTCTTGAGTGGTCCGTCGGCACCACTCACCGCTGAAGCCCCTCCCATATCTGCATAGCTGTGCTTATACCCATAGCCTCTGTGAGGAGGTGTGGACAGCTGAGCATGTCTCAGTACTTCTACCTTTTAATATTCAAATCATTTACTTCATTAATATTCGTAGCGAGTTCTTAACAGTGGGATGGGTTATCATTATTTCCCTCATCATTATAGTCAATTCATATTTGGCTCCTCCCTCTACACCGAACATCTTATAACGAAGATGGAAAAATGCCTCGTGGAGCATCGTCCTGTCCCCCTCTTCAATTTCTACCTCTGTTTAACGTTTAACCACTAAACGCTGCTTGTTAATGGCAACCATTAGCAGCATTTAATGGCTTGCAGCGAGAAGCCGGGGGGGTCTCAGATGCCCACATCTGACAGTCGACACTTGCTACATTGGCTCACAAACCGCTGGCTCCTGAGAGAGTTGCGGCCCAACTCTTACCTCTTCAGAACGAGGGACCGGTGGGGTTTGGAGCCTGCCGTGTGAAGGGGGAGGGGGGTCCAGGCACGCTGGTGAGATGACAGATGTGTCCACTGTGCCACACGGCTCCCTCTCCCGACAATCCGCGCACACTCTCCTGTCCGCTACGGAATGTGGAGAGAAATCTGAGGGCAGGCGTAGTTGCAGTCTCCATGAGACCACGGATTTGGGTGGAGCATCTGCGTCCAGCTGTTAATGGAGCGTTCGTAGGTATAGCGCCCTACGCGTCAGACCGCATGATTCCTCTTCCATCGAGCAGATTCTGTTTCCTATGGGAAAGTATGGAGAAACCAAGTGTCTGTGTTTCACCAGACGGTGTCACACTCCAAATGGCATCCATCAAGTCTGCTGGGATACTGGTCCGTCCTTTATTTTTTTTTTATCTGATTCTGCGTAAATTCGGTTTACAGCATTGTACCGTGTTTTATCATTTCACACATGAAGAACGACCAAATAATTATCAGGGTTTCGAACGGCTTGTGGCACGTCCACAAAATGTCCGACGTGAACGGACCGAATCATGACTAATTTGACGTTTTTGTGCGACAAGGGCTGCGTGACACGTGTAATTACATCGTTTAATAAAGCACGACGGAGCTCGGCTAAACTTCCAGTGACGAAAAATCATTATTTCCCCAGTCAGCGTGATTTAGGAGGCAGGGAACTGTTACGCGCCATTGTGAACGCACAGCTTTTCCGAAAAGACGGATTTGGGGGGAAGGGTCAGTCTCAGTCACTCGTCGCCGCATTAAAATGGAAATGAACGGAGAAAATGTCCATTTCCATGTTTTACTTTGATCTCACAGTGGAATAAAAATCCAACGAACGATATTATTTTTATAGCTCATTACTAATAGAAGCTAAGATAAAAGAGTTTGAGCGTTCACCGCGGTGTGAATCAGCACATAGGGAGGTATTCGTTGAAATACTCATCCCAGATGCTTTTTAGGCTAAAGCTGATTTTGAGTGCAGGGTCGGCGTTTAACATCCTTACGGTTAGTGACATCACACGGCGGCTCATCCGCGCGCTGTGCTTTTCCATCACGCAAGTGGCGCCCCACACAGAATATGGTAATGAGTACATTAGCATATTCCCATAGCTACCTCTGACACAGAGAGCCAGTGACTTATTGTTATGTGTGCAGGCCGATGTCTATCCTGAAGACATGAATACGAGTCCATTTCCCTTCATGCAGACATCCAGAATAAGGCGCAGTCTGCAGCAGCACACGGCGTACTGAGAGCATTTCGCTAAATGACCTTACCCAAACTGGGCATGGTCGAGCCAGGCCATCAATCGTATGAGTGGCTGCGAGATTCCTCCAAAACCCAATCTGAAATCGAATATGCATTTTCGCTGTCTTAAGAGCACCGGTGGATGGCCTAGTGCTAATGGCAGGAAGTTTGCCGGCTGATAACTGGCTTCTGTGTTGCTAAGGGACGCCAACCGCGGCTCGAGCTTCTCTATGGATATTCATGCCGAAATGGGTAAAGTCCTGTCAGTCCAAAGACTGTCCAGAAATGACAATGCTGGGTTTTGGAGCAAAAGGAGGAATTTGGCTAGACTCAGATTCCACAGGAAGTCTATCCTCCTCTGGCTGACGCTGGGCAGGATAGGTTCAGTAAGTTAACTGAAGTTAACTGAAGCTCAGGAGCTCAGGACTGAAAAGCAGAAATTTGAACATATTGGTCAATTGTATTGTATTTGGGTGTACGGGTACAGTGACAGGGTTAGGCTGAGGATGCTAACAGGAAGTACTGCCCCTCTCTGTGTGACTTTTTAATCCTTTGTTTTTTTGATAGCCACCTCCAGACAGAGCAGTGAATCCTGGCCTACGGTCCGAATGACATCGGTACCTTGCGTGGATCTTCCCCTATCCGCTTTGCCCTGTAAGCATTCATGATATTGGCATAATAACGAATATTACAGGGCTCTGAGGGGTATGTACATTCCAGGTCAGTGTGACAAGGATATCGTACAAGTGGAAGTTGGAAGGACAACAGTCAGGATGTGACCTGTCATCCCCAACCGAAGCGGCACTCGTAGATATTAGGGGAAGCATACGCAATGGCATGGTGGGGGTGCTGGTTATGAAGGGGGGCACATTGTCGTAATCCGTACACGGATAACAGAGGCTCCTTCTCTGAGGATCGCAAGGCCTGTCCACTATCAGGCTCCTGATTGGTCCACTGAGAGCCGGGCTCCGCCCCTGTGTTATTCCTCCTTTGTTGACCTGAGATGTACACACACACTGATTTTTCAGTGCACATAAACAGTCCCCGAGGCTAACACAACTAATTCAGGAGTAGAGTTATACAAATCCCCCCCCCCCCCCCCCGATGACAGTGATGAATTCTCTCTGGAGAATAAATTAAATTTCTGCTGAAAAGTGACTAATGAAGGACTCAAGCCGCTGTCATATCTCAGAGTGTGTCAGAGACAATCTGTCCAGTTTGTTTTATTATCTCGAGTGGAGCAGTCAGACAGCACTACTCAATGCTTTGCGTTGCCACGTAGGGTGCAGGAAGGACGTTCCTCCACCATGAAACCTCTCGCGAATCGTAGAGCGGTGCCACTGAAGGTTAGGCTCGCTTCCAGTGTAGCATCATGGCCAAGAGACCCTGGAGAATAAGCAGGAAGACTGGTGTGAACTCAACACCTCTGTGTTCATAGCCTTGTTAATCCTGCTGTCCAGGTGACAAGCAGTACTATGGACCCACGTTTTCTGAGGGGAGTCAAAATTAAAGCCCCGTGGAAGATACCATCATACCCTGGTCAAACCTTAGATGTTCCTGCCTTGGCTCACAAATTCTTTAATCTTGCAGCATTCTCTTCCAAAGGAATAATAATAATAACATTTATCATCAGCTTCACCCTCATAATCATAATAATCATAATAATGATGAAGGATGGCTGAAGAGTCACAATTTCAAATTCCTGTACATTTAAATATTCAGCAGGATGTAGTGCACGGTCCACTTCTAGAAGCTTCTCTGCCGCATCGGCACTGAGTCGATGCATTATTAATGAATGAAGTTGCTCTGTTGTGTCAGTTGTTAGTGGGGGTATATCTTTGCCGTGTAGCGTACCGCTTCATCTGTGCATCCTGAGCAGAAGTAGGATTCTGAGGGAGCTCTTGAGGCTGTCTGAGAACGTCTGGGAATGCACACAAAATGCCAGCTAATCGATAACCTCCAAGGACGGGCCTGGTCTCGGCTGACTAGCTAGAGCCATACAGTTCGATTAGTTAGCTTTTTTAGCTAGCTGCTTTTGCGGCTTTGCTCTGTGGGCCTGATGTTTTCATTAGACTCTTGCATCTCGATCAGTGATTGTGCTCATCGAGTGTGCAAGCTGTGGCGTGATGGATGGCTTCACCTCGTGCTGCTCTGAGTTTCCAAAAGAATTACAAACGCGGAGGGAAGTGAATATTGGAGGCCGTCATAAATCTGTGTCAGTATTTGTGCCTTTTGGGTGTTTTATGAGAAAAGAAGGTCTCAAATAGAAATTCCTTCTTTCTCATATTGTGGCCTTTAAATATCTTTTTTCAGTTTATTGTTGTCTGTTTATAGGTTTGGTATTTGTGCCATACAGTGAGGTGAACCTTCCATATTTTAAAATTGTTCTTAAAGAGACAGCACTATATTTGGTGAGGTTGCATTCCATTGGCACCCGTCCATTTCATTGAGAAAGATAAGAGTGTGCTTCATCCTCGCCACCAGTCATGCTTCCCGGGTGGCTGACCTGTCCGGAGAAATCCTGATGGGGGCGGTCCTCTGTGTCAGCTGACAGGCACAAGACACCACAACCCTCGACAGGGGTCAGTTGCAAGGCTGCAGTCCCGGCTGACGTCGCTCCTGGAGTGGGATGTGGGGCTTGGATTCTCTATGAAAATAACCAGATAGGTAACGTCACAGCCTGCCTCATTATGAAAACCATACATTTGCTGGGGGTCCATTACTCATAAACGGAGTTATTACACTTAATAAGCTGAAGGCCCAGTCCAAACAGTCACCATAGATAGTAGACATGCATGGCTGCTCATGTGGGACTGTGACCACAGTTCTGACCAACAACGTCGTGGCATGATAGAATCACGGAAGCAGTCGGAGGTCACCGGAGCGTGCGTGAACGCTGTTATTTAAAAAAGAACACTGCCGACCATGTTACATAACCATAACATTATCTGTATTGTAATTTATTCTTGTTAATAAATGCTTTCTTTCTCATTTTGAGTGGGCGACGTAAAACTTAAGGGATACTTTGTCGTTGTCATGGAAACTGAGAGAGATAAATCCAGCCCATGGTTTCCGTTATTTTGTGGTTGCATCACCTCTGATGCCGTCGCACCCGGATATATTATATAATCGTGCTGTGTTGTCATGGCTGGAGCGTGACATCAGAAGGCCTGCGATCTGGCGTGTCCCTCGCTTTGGCCTAGCCTCTGATACATCAGCATCGCTGGTCACTGCCCGCCTCACCCTACGGCCATATACATTCTGAACTCAATTACAATCCTAACAGGACGACCATAAATGAAAATGTGAAAAAGCGTGCAGTCCGAGTCCTTATGGCACACAGTAACAGTCAGAATGGTGTTTCACCAAATTTTTGATTATGCTGTATAATGAATTTGGGCCAAAGGTTCCAGATGACGTGTGGAGAACACAGGGGCTGTGACGGGTTTATGGTTTCTGCCACGAAACATGCAATTCCTGCCTGTCAGGTAGTAATCTTCTTTTCTCGGATGAGAAAGACCTCTTGGCTTAAGAAAAAAGCAGCAAAACAAAGCAGCATTTCTCTTGAGAGGGGCTATGAGATGCTGACCCACTTTGAGAGCAGTGCACTGATAACTCCTTTGGTGGTGTGTTCAGTTAAGTGGACCTCTCTAAAGCTCTCCCCCCAGTGACAGCTCGTCACGTGGGAGAGCCGGCGAACGCGTACGGTTATTCGCAGAAGACCAGATCCTTAACAAGAGGCCGTAACCAGAGCGTTGCCCTCAGTCTTCCATCTTTTTTCACCAAATGGACCGGCCTGATCTATAAACTTGAATTTCCCCAAAGCTCAGCCGCATAGTCACGTTTACCTGCAGCAGCTCCATTTCACCACGCCCCATTCACCTCCGGATTGGTGCTCCACGGGCCTGCCTTACCGCTGGCTGACAAGGCACATGTTTCTCTTCCCCGAAGAGCCGTAAAGTCGCGGCGCTGCGGTCGGCGCTTTGATCCGAGCTTGAAATTTCCACACGGAATCCTCCAATCAGAGAGCAGGTTTCACACGAACCCTGAAGCGGGGGACGGATGGTCCTGTAGGGAGGGGAGGGGGTGTGTTGTACCGCCGCCAAGCCTCCTCTCTCTGTCCCCTGTCACTCACATACAGTCTTAGGCATACAAAAACCGTAGCCTAGTCCTTAGGTTATGTTTACGCCGCTATAAGACTTTGACTTCATGCCTACCAAAGTGCGTCATTTTAAATAGGTGAAAATTTCTTCATGTCACCTGAGAATTTACCGTGACTATCCAGTATAATCCTGTATTGGTTGAATTTAACTATGAGTGCACCTTTTTTGCCAATAAATAATTCATAAAGGTAAATGAGTCGCATTAACTTAAGTCAGATGGTGGAATTTTGACATGGAATGGCTGAGGTGCTCTTGGGGGAGAGCTTTGGGAACCGAGTCTGTGTTCTTCGAGCCATCCAACCACACATGAGGAACATTCCGGAGAATGAAAGGTATTCTTTACTTTTTACTGGATTACTCTTTATATATACAGTATATATATATTCTAATGTTCAGCTGTGTCTTTTTCTGAGAAAATCTACACTTACTGCTCGAATAAACGGCCTTAAACATTTTTTTGCCCGGCCCGGTACTGTACGTGGCACATGCTGGGCTTTGAGGTCACTGGTATAACCCTATATGTTATCTGCTTTTGGTATGGGTAAAAATACTGCTTGGTGAACACGCCGGCCGTCAGGCGTGTACACGTCTGACGATTACTTTGCTGACATGCTCCACTCCTCGGCCCGGTGCAGCGGCCACCTCGACCGGCTAAACCCCAGTGTGGAGGTACCTACCGGAAAAATATAGAATTTAATTCTCGAAAAGAGTATTAAATTGTAGCGCCTCGCAGGTGGTATATTTTACGGAAATTGAATATTTTAGGGCCAAATGTCCAGGCCTGGTGTGAAATAGGATGACAGCAGCCCTAGCGCTGTTTTAAACAAGTGATACAGCATGTATACCGTGGAGAAAATACACGTGTCTTATGTCTGGCAGTCGACGTTTATTCATTTAACGTAATGTCATCCACGGAAGTGTGGCAAGTGGAGCACACTGGAGTCCGTGCTTTCTTCATTTTGTTATATAAGGAAACACCGAGAAGCAATTCGTCAAGTCTGTAGACCCTTGAACGAAGCAGACCAGGCATGCGATGAAAGGGGAGGGCCGGGTTTGAGACGTAAACCTCATTGCTGGCCCTGCGGTAAATGTCTCCGGCCGCATCACCCAGTTCCTGCTCTGTGTTCGGATCTTTGCGTGTGCCGGCTCCCCGCACCCTTTCATGTCGACATGTTTCATTCCCGGGAAGGATGCCATGAATCCGAGTGTTGTAAATCAGCTTGGACGAGATGATGGTCCCTCACGCCGGCGAGGAGCTGGAGGGCTGAAGAGAGAATCATGGATAAATGTATCGCCGACCTATATTTCCTCTGGGGCGAAGGTGCTTCTTGTAGGCGGCGGGCACACGGCATCTCCGAACATGGCTTCATTGCAAGCGTATGGCGGCGAGCGACAGCGGGCCATCTCATACCAACAGAATCTGCCACTTTATAACAGGGTCACCGCTCCTGACACGGCTGCCGTACATCCGCCGCCGCGTGCTCCTGAAAAACGCCACGTCGCATTTGCATAATTGCCATGAATTATGAAAATGCTTCGCATGTCAGGCATTTGCATATTTTACATGCTTAGTGTAGGAATTCTGTGGCTCTTCTTGGTTGCTCGTTTTTCCCTCCCTTACCAAAAGTGAAGCAATTTGAGTAGAAACATAAACAAACATAATTATTTTAGATATTAATTTAAAGAGCGGCACACGCTTGTAACTGCTCCACTTAGTAAGAATCCATGAGGATAAAATGGAAGTCGATCAGATTCAGTAATGAAATGTTACGTTTTGAACATGCTGTGGCTAATGACCTGAACCTGTCATTACAGAAAATGTGCAGTTTTACCGAAGGTATTTTCATTTGGTTATGGATGCTGCACTCTTTAACTGTCAATCTGAGGATTCCACAGTCTTAGTGTTTCTGCAGCCTCAGTGTCAATCTGAGGACTCCACAGTCTTAGTGTTTCTGCAGCCTTAATGTCAATCTGAGGACTCCACAGTCTTAGTGTTTCTGCAGCCTTAGTGTCAATCTGAGGACTCCACAGTTTTAGTGTTTCTGCAGCCTCAGTATCAATCTGAGTGCTCCACATTTTGTTAGTGTTTTTACAACCTTAGTGTCAATCTGAGGACTCCAGTCTGTTAGTGTTTCTGCAGCCTTAGTGTCAATCTGAGTACTCCACAACCTTTTAGTGTTGAGTCTCTGTAGCATCGGAATTTTATGAGCACTGCAGCCTTTGTGTTTTGTAGACTATGTGTTTGCTGACCTACTGCTTCCTTCCACTGCCCATCTTCAGACCCACTTCATTTCCAGGTCTGTGGCTGTCGGCCCTCTAAAATCCTGCAGTACCTGTTCTGTGATCTTTCTGCTAGTTTTCAAGGCCCCCATTTGAGATGCAGAACAGGAGTGGCTATATAGGGACTCACTTGACTATGCAATCCTGGGTTTCTTCGCTCATCACAAATGGACATGTAATTTATCCCTTGGCTGCTCGTTACAGAAAGCTGTGAGTCTGCCTTCCCAGCGTATAATGGAGGAGCAGGGGGGAGACGACAGTATGATTCCCCAAATGCACAGAAAAGGGGAGTCTTCTGTGTCCAATGTCCGCTATGATGCTGAAATGTCGGTACCAGAAAGCGCCCGTGATTGGCTGCATCTCTTTTCATACCTGACGTTAGGAGGAAGGCACATACCACCTGTTGTCCAGTATGGTCCCTGAGTCCAATAACTTCACAAACCTTTCCACTCTGAGAGGCATCAAGACTGTTCTGAAGCACCGCCAGAACCTGGGTGCTGACATCTTTGCTCCAGTGGGCCATAGTTGTTCTGGTTGGTTCCGGGCTGGTCCTGAACGTTTACCATGGTATTCAAACGCCCTGTCTAAGTTACCCTCCAGTGTTTTCAAGAAAGAGCTGGCAAGAGTCCTACCTGTATTCTAAAGGAAGTGTTGGTGAAAATCCTGCCTTCATTCCTAAGGAAGGGCTTTGAGAGTCCTTCCTTTGGTTCCAAGGAAGAACCGTTGAGAGTTCTGCCTTTATTCTTAAGGAAGAGTCGGCGAGAGTCCTGCCTCTATTCATAAGCAAGAGCTGGTTAGAATCTTGCCTTTATTCTTAAGGAAGGTCCTTCGAGAGTCCTGCCTTTGTTCTTTAGGAAGAGTCAGCGAGACTCCTGCCTTTATTTGTAAGGAAGATCTGGTGAGAATCCTGGCTTTACTCTTAAGGAAGATCTTGTGAGAGTCCTGGCTTTACTCTTAAGGAACAGTCGTTAAGAGTCCTGCTTTTACTCTTAAGGAACAGCTGGTAAGAGTCTTGCCTATATTCTTAAGGAATAGCCGGAAAGAGTCCTGTCTCTATTCCTAAAAGCCTCCCGACTCCATGCCCACTTGCACCAGCAGTTGCTTTCTTTTCCACAGCGTACGATTATCCTGGGAATGGGAGCCCTGTCGAATGATTGGCAGCCAGTGTCACGGAAACGTGTCGGCAGGCTGACGGAGAATGGGGTGCTCCCCTGACACACAAGTCTAAAGTGCCGCCTATGTTTCGTCCTCACACGGCATGTCTCGACATCAGGGGCCCAGCCGTCTGTGAGGCAGGGTGCCGATCAGAAGGGCGGTCATTCTGCAGCGTTCAGCCAGCTGAGACCCTCTGATGAGCCACGGTCGGCTTCCCGGCTCTGTGTTTTGGATCACATGACATACCCCCCCTTGACTTGGGTCCCCATAAAATGCTCTCTGCCTCTGGCTCTCTGTGAGGTTGTCCGTCGGCCCCCTGGAAGCGTCTGCGTTTTTAAACTCCTGACAGCTCTGACATTGGAGTAGGTCAGGCACTCAGACTGCGTTTGCCTGTCAAGCCCTGTATCTTAAACCCCCCCAGGGAATTGTGGATGGAGATTGGGTGGGGCTGAGAAGATGGATGATTTTCCCAACTCCTTCTCCACTCTACAAATCTCCTCTGGGCTCGTTAGGCTCATTCATTGGAAGATCTTGTGTCCTATTTCTGAGATCATGAACTAGAGAGGGCTGTTTTTGGAATCTAGTTTTGATATTCCAACACAGGCAAAGCAATGCCATGGTGTTTAGATCTAAGTGATCCCTGCTAGTGATGGGACAAATGAGGCTTCAGAACACTGTGGTGGGCGGGTCTCGAAGTATTAGTCTATACTGGCTATTGGCTGCATTGATTAGTTATTTGGGATACTCCCACCCACTATAGGTTTGGACACCTTCTCTAGCACCCACCTTGATTAGTTCAGGATTAGTCCCACCTACCACGGGGTTTGAAGCCTCATTTTTCACATCACTAATCTCTGTAGCCCTGTTTACATGTTTTATTTATTAGCCAGACATTTGTCTTCTCCGCGGACCAAACACCTTCCTGAGAACGCTCTCCAACCCCCAAGACTGAGGCAAAGACAACTTGACTCTTCTAGGAATCCTCCTCCTCCTCCTCCTCCTCCTCCTGCAGCCCATCATCATGACAGGGGAAAAAAAAAAAAAAAAACAGTTGTTGGAGTTGACAGGATGAAAAACGATTAGCTGGCCCTCGGTGTTAAATAAGTGTTGCCGCGATGCGGATGCGCGTAAACGAGATTCTCTAATTGAATCTCAGATCCACGCGTTGAGCCGTGCGTGTTACACACCCAGTAACAGATACAGTATGTAAACTAACAACTGGGTTAATTAAAGGTCTAACCTGGGTTCCTCCTTCCACAAATATCGCAGATGAAGTGCGGTGATCAGAGGACCACTGGGTCCCGTTTTCCTGCAAGTCTCCCGGTCTGTCTGCCTGAATAAAATAATACCAGCTGATTTTTTTGTTGCCGAACAATAACTTTGCCTGTCTCGGGATTAACTTCGACTCTACCACCGTGTGGATAAAACAGTACCCTGTTTTTTAATGTGGGCATTTTAAAGGATCCTGGCTGTTAAAGGCACAGAGCAATAAAGACAGCACTGTGCCCTTGATTTATTCAGTATTGCTGTTGTGTTTTCTCGTTTTGTTCTGCCTGTCTCCCTGGCTTTGGTGGAGGCTCATTTGGCACCTGGGTGGCTCACTGCTGATTTACCCCTTCTTCATGTAGCGGTGATCACCTCCCCTGCACCCGCTCCCTCACTGACTGTTGTCCTTAATGAAGGTTGGGTGAGTTTAAACCTGTCCTTTTCACATTTGATTTCTGTTTAGCTCTGTAAGGAAGGGATGAACCATATGTCGGCCCTCAGCTTTCTCCATTGTTCTGCTCCCTGTCTCTCCAGTCTGACCTTGGACTCCAGTGCTATGACACTCAGCTGCTGCAGGTCCCAGTGGGATACACTCATCCTGTTTTTGCTCCCCTTTCTTTGCTTTATCTTATTAATTTATTTTTCTAGATAGACACTGGTGTTGTTCAGGGAGAATGCCTCAGTAGACAGGACAAACGCACACAGGAAAGAGATGACAAAACATCAGAAAATGGACTCTGGCCCTTTAAGAACCAGGAAAAAAGAATCTAAGAAAGCCAATGATAATAAATGAATAACACATTTGTCTTTGGTGGAGGGACCTGCCCACTCTTCTGCTCAGCTGGCCCTTATATGCCTAACAGTCTCTAAAAGAGTGCCAGCTGGTCTCGGCCTCACCCATGAGGCGGCCTGGGGCTTGCCTAATTGCCTAGCTGTTCCTTCCTGAGCCGCCCATCTCTCCAAGTTCACCAGTCAAATAACCTTCCATCACAGTTGGGTCTTTTACCGTCCAGATTAATGGAGAGGCCTCCGACCGTTTATCATGAAGCAGATTTTTTGGTGAAATGATTCATTTGCATTGGCTTGTGATTTGCTTATTTTTATATTGGCTCTCGTGTTTATATAGCAAATGAGGCAGGCAGAGAGGGACTGTGAGCGACAGAGCTAATATTCCAGCTAATATTCCATCGCTGGTTCCTGTGTGTGTCTTACATGAAGAGCAGCTCTGAGGTGAAGCAGAACCGTACGTGGACTCTCGAGCAGCCAACAGAGTTTTAGCCTTCTTTCTGCAATGACTCCACACAAAATAAAGGTCACGCTTGAAAGCAATGTAATTCGAATTTTTTTTTTTTGTTTGTCGACAGCAGCGAATCTAGAAAGCGATGGTGAAATTGAAACGGGAGAGTGTTGGAGCAAGCTAAAACATGGCCCTGAGATTTCCATTTTCTGTGAAGGCCTCTCAGAAATGGCCGAGTCTCCCGAGTGTCTTGAATGACCGGGGCAGCTCAGGGCGAGCCCCCCCCCCCCCCCCCCCCCCCCCGCGCCCCCCCCCACTTGGTTCCGCCCCCTCCCCGCGTGCCCCCCCGCCCCCCGCCGACACCCCGCGGGGCGAAGCGGGGGAGGGAGGGCGGCCCCG
>JAACJT020000005.1:0-21005 GCA_009936485.2 Gymnarchus niloticus
GGGGTGTGGGGTGGGTGGGTGGGGGGGGGGGGGGGGGCGGGGTGGTGGGTCGGGGGGGGGGGGGGGGGGGGGGGGGGTGAAACAGAAATGCGCCCCCTGCGACGACATGCACCGGAAGCAAATTATGTAAACTGCAGAGGTTCAGACAGGTTGCCCTTATGTCACCCATACATGCACAGCTGGTACCAGCAAGCATTCCAAACAATTCGCCGTTTGACAGCTTTTTAAGTCGGCATCAAAATAAAGCAGCTTGCTTTAGCAAAGAAAGACTCCCTGAGTGACAGTTACTAGAGGCCAAGATCGGGACAGCAATAAATAAATGTATTTTTAAGAATACACACACAACTCATGAATTATATGCTTGTTGCACGCAGAAACCTGTCGGAGAGAGAGACCAGCTTCTCCCGTGAATTTCATGGCTGCTGGAAGACGCATGTCACCGACGGTTTGCCAGAAAGGTCTCCCCCAACAGCAAGGAATATTTGCAGAAAATGAGAGAAACCTCCATTCAAACACAAACACCTTTTCGGAAAAAAGGGATTTGGTCCATAGTACAGCTATACAGCCACACACCACCTTCTACATGGATTTGCGGGGAAAATAATAACTGCATATGCATTTGTAAAGATGTACTAAAGCATAATTTCACCAGTCCAATTAAATGTAGCTGACAACGCACTCCATCTGAAACAGAGAGAGGGATAAAATTTGCCCAAGCCGCATGCTAAGAGGATTCGTGGTCCCCTGAGTCCTGGGTGGGTGGATCTGTTGGTTTGCCATTTCGGGGGTGACAGATGGGTCAGAATGGAAAGGGGGGGGGGGGGGGCAGCAGGGACGGGTTGCCCGGCTGTGTCGCACATGCTGTCATCGCGGGACCTGGCACACGGGGACTACCATCGCGCAGGAAGGCGCGGGAACCACACCCGTGGGGAGACAGGAGCTCCCGTGCCCGCCGGCATGCCAGAAATGTTGGGGCAGCACCACTGGGCATCACAGGGGTGGAGTTTCCCGAGGTACAGTCAGATGAGGTGAGCGAGTCTCACCTGCTAACGACAAACTGGCTGTGGCATGGATATGATCAGCACTGAAATACATTCAGTTTAAATCATACAACTATACATGTACAAATACTCAGCAAACAAATTTTAATGTTTATGAAATCATTTCCACAATGTTAATAATAAATTCACACCATACCAATATTTTCACGTTTTGGCAATATATCAATTTTTACAAGAATCTACGCAGCCCATGGTTACCCATGGAAATGGGGGGGGGGGGGGATAAAAATCAATATTACACCCAATTTAGATACTCATTTTCTCCTAAGGCCACCAGCAAAAACAATTAGGTTCCCTGAAACAGATACAGTAATGAAAAGGGATTGATCTCTGCGGTCTGCAATTTTGAGAGAAGCATCTATCATTAGTGTTTGTTGTGCAAGCAAGGATTCTAAAACTAATTAGTTGAAACATCACTTGCAAAACATCAATTGCACCTTGTAGCTAGATGTCACATCCTTAAGGATTTGTCAACTGGCAAAATTACAAAAATGTTCACCTATCACAGGTGGAAGTCCGTATAATGATCCAGTAGGGAGTATCTTAAAGGGTTAAGTGCTCTGTCTTCTCCCCAGCTAGTAAGCCTGATTTTTATACTGTGACTGAGTAAAACAGAATTTAATCGATTGGGTGCACCAGTTTGTAATAAGTGGTGACAAGAAAGATGACCTTCCACTTAGAAAATACATCAATACAGAACTAAATTTATCCCAAAGGTTCAAGAACTACCATCTACACACCTGTGAGAGAGTGTGTGTGTGTGTTTTTCACATAACACACATCAAGGCACACACACACACACACACACACACACACACACACACACACCACCTCATAATTTTCCATCTCGGCATTGCAATATCCCCCAGGTGAGGAGTGCAAGACGTGGCTGGTGTTGATTAAGGCCTTCAAAGAGCCCAGTCTACTGTATGTGGTAAAATTCAATTAGTGAGTGAATTTCAGTTCAAAGTTTCGATCCACATCCTCCGCCAGCACCTCAGAGGAATAGGGCGACCAAACACCCCCCCCAAATACTCAGGTGGCTGCTCCTCTCGCTTCACCTGTCACAACCCCCAGAATGGGGGGAGGGGGGGTATTTAAATATTAACAACCAAAAGGGGGAGAACAGAAAAAATGTGATTCTGTCATTTGCATTCACTCCACAGATCATTACCACCACCTTCACTGAGTAAACACTGTCAGGGAAAAAGACAATTGATATAAATGTGGTGAGATAAACAGCTTTTTATTTTGGCTGGGAGCAGCGGGGGAATATTATTTATCATTTATGCTGTAGCGTGAACCGAAATGTTTCTTTTAAGAGGACGTCTGCCCCCCCCCCCCAGCTCTAGATATGCAGAGGTTCGGGTGTGAAATAGGTGTCTGACTGAGTGGCCCCCACTGGCCAATCCAAGAGACCCAGTGCCTTCTCCTCAGTTCAAGGGTTCCCGTCAGCTCAGAGGGATCAATTCCAATCTATTGTTCCAGCTGTCGCACGTCTACAGAGGCAATCTCCAGGAGCTTTCGTCAGGTCACACTTTACTGCAAAGCTGGAGGCAGCATGACATCGGGGTGAGAGGAGACAGGAGGGCCGTGTGAAATTTGCATTTAAGAAATGATGAATTTCTATTGGGGTTTGATATAATTGGACTCAAAACAAATTCATATTTTAATTTGCGTTTCCAAGCTTGTACTCCAGGTTGAAATGTTCAAGTACAAAATGCTGAAATTTGGCTCAACTTAAACCTTGAGATGCAAGGATTTCAAAAGTATAATTTGATATAAAACACACATATTCCGGGAGCTCAAAACAACAAACAGATACATTCGCAACACAGTCTGGACTGTTTAGAGATCTCTCGCATGTTCTTTATCCAAACAAGCTCACACCAACGCTGGCTGTTCAATGTGTCATCGGAGAAGCATGCTTTGCCATTTTCAGACTTGTGGACAACCAGTGGAAATCACAAATTAACTGGAATTCATTGCCACCTCCCACCCGCGCTACACTGCACTGAAACCATTCCCACCCATACTCCACAGGCAAAATTATAGCTGTCCATCACACAATAACTCAGTCGATGGGATTCTGCAGGAAACGTAAAATGTAAAGTGGCAAAATTCATGACTTTGATAGCAACGAAAGGCGTGCGGAACACTACTGATAAAAACAATAGATGCAAAAACAGAACTGAAAGAGACGGAATTTAAAAAACGTGCCTGCATTTGCTAGCCAATCCCACACTGGCTTTGCGAGGTTTAACAGCAGAAAGCCATGATGTCATGGCAGTCATACAGCAGTGCAACAAAAGTCAGACATTTCACACTTGCAGGCTTTCTTACGGAGAGAGCGAGGTTACGATGCTCATTCCATTTTTAAAGACGGCGCTCCATATTTCTCTTAACCTACAGCAGTTCAGAGCACCCTCTTCTCAGATATGACATTTACTTTCAAACAGGCTGCTCTATGCCTTTTGTGATTGCTTAAGCAAGCTTTTCACCATCACCCACCTGCAAGCTTAATATGCAAGGTCATTTTGTCTTTTTTTGGCCTGTCACTTCTGCGAGTCACGACTAGACACGTTGAACATATCACCGTCTACGTCACGTTTATTAATTCTACTCAGACGACCGATAACTTAACGTGCTGCAGTTATGATGCATTTCGTCTTGTGCATGGTCGGCCACGAGCGTCACTGGCTATTGAGCCCTAAAAGCATTTGTAAAGAGAAGATAGTCAAACTGGACAGCAGGACCACTATCCAGCATGCCCGTCCGAGATGAAGCCTGAAGTCCAAGCTGGTATACGGCATGACAGGAGAAGCCTTTAGCACGGACACAATCCAACACAAAGTGTCCAACCAACCATCATTCAAGTTTTTTTTTTTTTTTTTTTTTACTGTCCATGCTAAGGTCCAAACCACTAATTAACTATTAAGAAAAAAAGCAAAAGCAGCAGCAAAACAACAGAAAACTTACAGTTTCAGTTATTCACCTAGGATCTTAATCCATTCTACAAAAATCAAGCTGCTGGTAGATGGACAGGTGATCTTTGATGGTTCTCTGCCAGTCAACAAGTATTAAAGTATAATGCAGGCTCTACATGGGGAAAGACCAGGTGACCTTGGCACATTGCACCCAGCAACACTCAACGTACAGGACTGGACTCAAGGAGGACAACAAGCCTTCATCTACAAAACTGAATTCAAGATATGGTCAGAGTCAAGCCATAAGAACTTTTTATGATTAAACCCTTAAACCACAGGACCATAAACACTCGACGACCTCCTGCCCTACAGAATCTAGCTGAAAACACAAACAGCATAAACTTCATATTGTTGACAAGAAATGAAACACACAAGGAAAAAATATATTCCTCTAGCCACAACCTGACCTTAATTGCTATGATTACAGCTCAGTAAGCTGTAATTCAGAGAAGGAAGCTGCCCATTCCACTACTTCACGCTTGCCAGCCTTGGTTCTGGATCACGACTACAGCATGTGGTTAATTAAAACGGACGCATGGATGGGTTCTTTCACCACACAAAACCTATACATACAGCAGAGCACTCCAATCCAGAATTACGCAAACCAACAGGGTACTGAAGGGAAATGATTCACGTATGAGAATTCTGGATAGCTGTGTGTACTCAGCGCTGTTCCAATTAAAAAGAGAAGTTGCCAGGAAGATTAACAAGGTGCCAGGTTTTCCCCTTACCTGCTTGGGCTTATATGAGATTGACAAAACAAGATGAATACAAATGGAGGAATGGAAGTTGAAACGGCACGCTAAAAAGGATAGCATGCTGGCACAAGTTATTCTGTTGATTACTTTCTCCCCTCTGAAATCTTAGGGGAGCGAGTATTAATTATAAAGTCCTCTCCTGCAAATGACACTTAATCCCCTGCGTGTTTAATCATTTCGCCCCAACTCTGGTGTTTAAACTTGCTCGCCTCTCCACTGAGATACCACCGTTACATCCAGACTGGGACCTGCTGCGAGTCGGGTCATTTCTGTGCCGACATCCAATATAGAACACTCCGGCTTAAACACACCAGAGTGTCCCCCAGCCGATGGCTTCGTACCGGCCATCTCTTAAAGAGACGATACTCACTAATGGGAATGAAAGACAGCTGTCAAATTCTGCTCCCAAAATTCAAGAGAAGCCATCAGTTATGTAATACAGTCTGCTAACCAGACAATAGATGCACTGCGCACGTCTTTGGCTGCTACAGTATTTTTACAATTGCAATAGCATTCTGACATTGCACTGCTAAATTGGTCTTTCGAACATTTCTACACATTCCCCACGGGTCTTGACGACACCCCCTTTTCCATTAATGTGCTTAGTCAGCAGATGATTGGAAAAAAACTTGAACGCATGTTTCATACACACATAGCCACACACAGCTTAGCATTTCACAACGACCGGTGAAAACAGCAAGCCACAAAGCACACTAACATGAAGTACGAACACCAACGCATATCTCGAAATGGATCTGCGAAGATTAAAACTTGTAGGAAAGTAGCACAAGTGTCAAATCTACGGTAAATATCGAAACCAAAATCGCCAGCTTGCCCATATATTTGGTCTGTGTGAAATATAAATTTCACACAGACCAAATAAGTCTGTTCCAAGTCAGGAGAGCAAAAATCAATCACAAAGCGACATCACCAAATCATGAAAAAACTGAAATAATTCAGAGAGAATCTCACAAATATTCCAGATCAAATTCACAGCTGTACATATTTAGCACAATTTTACAAATGTGCTGTCAAAAAAAAAAAAAAAAACTTTGACTAGGCATAACTGATCTCACGACAGGCCACGATTCATAAACTGACATGCGAGGTAGAAGTGTCAGAATTCAAACTGAAATCATACAAAAATCACTTGGCAGGGAAAAAAAAATAAAAAACGCTAGAGAAACAAACCTGAAGGCTCAGAGGAGATTAATAAAGCACCTAAAGGTGATTATCAATTTACAAACTAACAGCTGGCGATGAGCCAGATTCATTAAATTTCCGTTCCTGCTCCCAAACGCTGAGACACAATGATTTGGTTCCAATTTTTGGTCAACGATATACTTCACACAATAAGAGCACGAATCAAATCCCTGTTGGTATCCTGGTGACCAGCAGCATAGCGATGGTAAATTCATGGGAAACAGCAATACACACCAGGCTTACACAGCAGCTAGCATTCGGACTGCCCTGTCTACCAAGCGCCTGAGAACTACGATCTCCTGCATGCTGTGAGCAAAAAGCAGTCAAGTCAATTTTCGAGGGGCACAATTAACTTGTATATAATCTTCCCACCGTTCCACTGTTCTGACTGTGACACAGGATTCAAATAGCGAACCTATTCTGAGACAAAATTTTAATAACTGGGGCTTAACACACGTGTTGTGGTGTGTTCACCAAAATCTTTCGCGACATAGCTCTGGTATCGTTCAGCTGTGTGTTTTAATTGCCTTAACTATTGATATTCACCAGGCCTTTCGTAGAAGAGGAAGAGCAGGGATCTCACAACCACATGGAAGACTAGGGGCAAAACCAGCTTCAAGCATCACATTCACAGAGCAGAACAGGAGCACGTCACATTGCTGCCTAAATACTGCTTAATTTCTTTCCGGTTACCTCAAAGTTTACATATATGCGTCATTCTTCAACAATGAACATTTTTACTGCTCTAGTGTTAGCTATTTACCAGATTATCATCATAGAAGTCAATGCAGGATAATGTACACATGACAATCAGCAGAAAAGACCTTTACATAGAACCAAACCATCACTACCTAGGAGAAAGGAAAAACTAGTGCCAATTGTTGCCTCTTAACATGAAAGGTGTGGGAATTCTAAAATCGGGAAGTATCACATTGCTCACTACAGTAGCGATCATGCAAACGTGTGTTCTACATGAACAGCATTTACGACATCTTCAAAGATGACCAGAACATACAAAACGCTCAACTTGCAGGTCAAAGCATCTCTACGTCAATGCCTCAGACAACCTTATTTTTGTCCTATGTGTGCTCCTCTGTACATTTTTCATGCATTAGAAATTTTCACAGTAAATCGCGATCAATGAACATTTTGCTTTAACACAAAAGAGGTTATATAGTTAGAATCAGCTGCTAGAAGACTAATTTACATGTCAGTCATAATGGTATAACACTAGTAATACATGTCAAATAGACCATAGGACAATGTAACATTTTTGACATTACTTTCTGAAAAAAGCTGATTTCAGGAACTTAATACAATCAGTCTAATGGAGGTGTTTAACCCAGTTAAGGGCCAGTTGGTGTCAATGCAGCTCAGTATCAGTCACCATCATGACCACAGATCAGGGTCAAGAAGCATCCACAGACGTTACATTGAAAGTATTTTAATACTGAGCTGCCGTACGCAGTCAGAGCATGTTGTAAGAGTGTTTTGAACGGCAATATTTCATTAGCCTAGTCAGCCTACTTTCACTTGCCTAATACTTCTAAAGCCAGGCAGCGATCATGCGCTACGTCGATTTAAATCTTGAAATTATTAACAGTAATGTTGGATTTAGGGTTCTACATTGAAAGACAAAGTTTTCAAAACATTTTAAAGTTCTTACGCATCCTGCAGACAGGGTATCACAAAGCACGTTTTGAAAAAACGAACTTTAAAATATCCCTTAAATAGCAAACGATTGTAAACAATAAGCAGTTTCATTGAATTATGGCTACCCAACAACTCATTTTAAATGCTGGGCACTCAACAGATTTCATTAAAGCACATCTTACTACAAAAATGACCTTTTTCTGATGCACAGAAAAAGGTGGGAAATGGTGAAAACTGGAGGACCACGCTTTGAAAGATCTCAGAAGGGGAGCACAATTTGATTTTGTGTCTTCAGTTTAAGCCATGAGCAGTCTTCCTAGGCAACAACTCACTTGGACTAGCTGACAAAATAAAGTGATCAATTTATTCAAGTAGCTTTATTCAAACACAACGTTTCACCGACACACACGTTATTGTCATGATACGCAAAAAAACAGACATGAAAGATACAAACAGATGGAGCAGGTAGAACCATACCTGATACTCATTAGGCCAGAAGGTGCTGACTGCCAGCTCTGCCCGAAGCCATTCCTTCCCAGTGTAGCTTGTCACGTTCCAAATGGGATTGGCCAAGGGGCCTTTGTTGACCCTCACCAAAACGTTCAGTGTCCCAGGACTGGTGCCATCATGGCTGTACAGTAGGTAGTTGAAGTCAATGCAATGGGTGTCGTTCTCCTTCATTATGGGCAGCTGAATTCGCGCCTTCTCCCCAGGGTCATGCTGGGAGGAATCCACCACCATGTAGGAGCCTGGTGGAGGACGAGGGAAAGGGCGTCAGAGAGAGAGCCCAATAAGCAGACTTCAAAATGGCTAGCAATGAGACATCTAAACCTACACCAGGCCTCCAAGCGACAAAAAGCAGTGTAGATATGACACCAACGGCAATGGCTTTGACGAGGTTTTATTTCTGTGAACTATACCGATCAACATTTCACTACTGCTTGTATCAGCCATCAGAAATATGCTGGGCGCCAAAAACGTAACACGTCCGATTTTTTTCCTTCTTAACACATGCGACGGGACCTTGCGTGTGTCAGCCCTAATGCAGGACACCATGTACGGCTATAGCCAAATTTCACCGGCATTTGTCATTAAAACAATAAATCTCTTCTGTCTTTCCTGCTATACAGCAGGACGAGAAAATTCAGCTCAGCAGTGCCTCCCCTTGACCAGTAACTGCCAGTGACCTGCAAAGCCACGATAAGCCAGCACTGCATATAGCAAAGATATACATTTATATTACAATTCCTATGTAGCCACAGGCAAAAATATGGGAAATGTGGGATTTGACAAAACCCAATTTGCATTTTATTTGGAACTAGGTGTTTAAAATTGAAAGTGAATATGACTTTCTATTACTGTAAGAGTACATCCACACAATGCGACAGCTTTGGAAAAAAAAAATTGAAATGAGAAAGTAATCACAAAAGAAAAAAGCTTGGTTGTCGATCAGCAAAGTATTGAATAATGAATCCTTTGAAAGAACAAATAAAATGCTAACTACTCAGCCCACTTCTTCTCTTTTCTGCCCATAGGACTGTTCTGAGGGCTCTGTTCTCAGCAAGGTACAAAGGAAAAACATTGAAATAAGACACAGAGCTGCACTAATATGGATTCTTAATGCTGAGGAAGATGAAGCAGTCAGGTGACCTGAAGTGGCGAGTGAACTAAAAACCAAAATATGCTGTATGACAGAATTGGCAGCATATCTCATTTTGGAACTTATTGTGAATGGAACCCAATCGGAGTCTTTTGTTAGTCAGGAATTGCCTTCAGCTTCATTATGAAACAGGAACAGGAAGTTCAAATGGGTGGGGGGGGGCTTAATACAGGTTACAGTACAAATTAACCCCCCAAGTAAAATATTCCTCAATAAATAGAAAATTCAAGGGGTACACTCTCCCCCCCGCCACCCATTTTAACAATGAAAAAAATGATAATCTGTGGTACACTATCACAATGAAACCCCCCCACACATTTTGATTAAACAGATTAAGACTGACCTACGTGCAGGAAGCAGTACTGCAGAAATGCGAGACGCTGTATCCGAATAATGTGGCACCCCACCCCCCATTTATCCTGGCTCTTAATAACTGTTGGGTAAATACCAGTTCCAGTTCAGTGCTCAACCTGCTGTGAGGTCAAAGGCCAGGACAGATCGCGGCCTCTGAAGTGCCCAGGAGGCGGTCAGAGGTATCAGGTTACACTTGAAAAATACCGTGGCTCCCAAAGCAGCCAAAACGTGAGCTCGGAGCACCACTAGGAAGACATATTGCTTACTTTGTAATCATCTATTCCCGCAGCTCATTCGTGTTGCTTGGCCAGTGCTGCATTATTTGTGGCCTTTTGAACAATGAAGTGGACAAATTTAGCTCCGCCCAGAAAACTGGAATTTTACAGGGGAGCTGGTAGCATCTGTGTGGTTAAAAGGATCTGCTGCTTTTTGTGTCGACTTCAGTGAACTACCAGATTACTTCGTGAACTATGGACACGCGAGAAAGGCCCTTTAAATGAAAGGCTCACATTCACATGCCATCCAGACAAGCACTAAAAGACACAAATTACAAAAACATGGGGGGGGGGAGGGTTGGACAAGGAAAGAAAAAAAAAAAAAAAAACCTACTAAATACTGCATTCCACCACAAAAATACTGCCTGGTCCTCATATCCAGATCACCACACATCCCACAACTTTATTAACCTCATAATACAGGATTTTTTGCTTCTGTAAAATACCCCCCATTTCATCTTAACCTCCTCTATGAGAACCCATAAAGCAAGACAAGTACTCTTCTAAATTAACCTAAACATAAGATTAAGAGCCCTGACATACAAGGAGGCATCCAACACCTGCTTTTAAAGAGGAGCAGCAGTGAGGTCATGAGGTCAGAGCCCTGGGGTTCCTTTTGGGTCACCATTTCACATCCACTGTGAAGGAACACTGTTTATAGAAACGTCATAAAAAAAAAGAAAATGAAATGGTGCAAATAATTAGCGATGATGATCAGTTCTGCATAACATAGCTGAGGAATGTACCTTTGATTTGGGCATAAGCTAGAGTACACAAAACAAAAAGGCACAGTCAGTTCTAATCAGAATCAGAAAAACGATTTTTTCTCCCCAAAACTGCGCTTGTGAAGTCCAAGATCAAATTGCAAGAGGCACTGCGTGTTACACAGTCTATCATCGCGCATCTGAAAACCACCTCATAATTCTCACATTCAAAGCACAGCAAGAAGCGTTAGGATCAACTGGCTTCATGCACCTTCATTTACATATGTAAACATTTCGTGTTGTTTTGAAGAACACAAAGACAATATTAATTAGAACACTAGCGAGGGGAGCCAAAGAACAACAAAAAAATTCAATCCGATGCCTGAGAGACCAGGATGCGCAGAAGATATGCAAAGCTTATAAAAAGCTGCATCGTGTAATTCAGATGGGGTTTCGCGAGTCGATCGAGAGTGAGAGAGAAAGAGAGAGGCATTCATTTGATGTGTTGGGATTATTCTAATGCTGTGATTGGCAATGATGTCTACTCAGGAACTGAAACTAATTACAGGCAGACCTTGCTTGTGCTGTTGACTGAGCGCATGAAACACGAATCCGCCTCTGCTCGAAGTACTGGGCGACAGCAAAATGCCAGAGAACTCATGGCATCTTCCCATTAGATACTCCATTTGAGCACAGATTCTTCAAAAACAAAACGGCTTCCTTGCTCAGAAACACGACAACAGAATGCAGCATCTAACAAGGTTCAAAAATTTCACCAGCATGGGGAGACAATGACCATCTTACTCCTTTCTTTCCCATTTAAATAAAACGAAATCAAGAAGGCCGAGGACAGTTTCCAATTACAAAATTGCGGTCATGTGGCACAAGGTTGTTAAAAACTAGGGAGGAAAACAACATTGCTGTCTTTTTAGCCATTTCCTTTATGACTGTAGCATGTTTTGTTGGTAAAATACTTCCTTAGCTTAAAAGTTTCAGAGAACAAAGTTGGTTTGACTTAAAGGGTCCCTCCCTTGTCAAACACACACCCAATGATTCGCTTAGTGAAAACTTCAAGCGGGTTTGCAAATATTGCCATGACACAGAGTCATCATGCTCATTTTCCAGAAAGTACAATTCTTTAAATGCACACCTGAAGCAAGCAAGTGTATCTCACAAGTCTGACTGTCGGGAACAAAACTATGACTCATCTTTTCAATTACGTGAAGGCGGCCAGGTAGCAATACCCTTGGCTACAGATAGAAACTTAACAGTGAGATGGGTGTAGAGGACCAACAGCAGTCAGCTTTACCTCTGTCAAGTCAGAACAGATGCAAACCATGCGTTATGAAATAGGAAACATCAAAATTCAGCTGTTAGGTCTTCTAAATCTTTGCAAGATATGAAATATCAAGCAGGAGAATCTTAGGTTGATACAAAAGCCTGCATTCCAACTTTCTACAGGAAACACTTTAGGTCGATTCAAAGACGTAGATTCTACCTTTCTACACGGAGAACCTCAGTCAGTATAAAGGCTAGTTTTCTAGAAAACAGAAAACAGAAGCATCGTGCAAAATTCCCATCAGTAAAGACAACTGCATGAAAAGGTAAATAGATCAATATTAAAGTTTGACCATTTCTTTTGAAACATATACGATGGGGGTTTCGGGGGGGGGTGGTTGTAAATCTTTTCAAAGTCCATTCATTCTCACTCATTTGAAGGCCCTGAATGCAGCAATGTTCAGGCAGCTTTGTGCATGACATAAGGCTTTTTGTCACGGACAAAGGTTACATTTATGGTGAGACTATTAGCACTACTGGATATTAATGCAGTGCAATGGACCACAATACTAATACCGGTTACACCTTGTTTCTGCTGGTGTTCCAGCTGAGCTTATAATTACATGCAATTGTGTCATCAGTTGAATCAATTGCAGAAAACGTTTGTTGATTTACTGAATTTTTCCCACAAATTATCTGCTTAAAGCAAAATTTGTTATTCCAGAAACGCCATTAGAGATGTAGGCCTATATTCCACTTAATGTGTGAAAACATGAGACATAACTCTTACTGTACATTACTTTAGCCCAGCCGAGCTGTTCAAAAACAATGCAAGTGATCCTGGAATCTATTAAATTGCATGTGATGTTGTTTTGCTGGCTAGAGGGACCACCTCCATACTAGTGGTTTTCCTTAAACTTTGTGGAACAGGTTAAAAAGTGAAATGCTCTTTTTAATGTATGTAAGAGTCTCCACTGAAATCATGCAATGCATTGGTCAACCCAAGGTAAACTGAGAGCTGAACAGAAGGACCAATCCTGGGAAACTACACTAAAAATGTTGTTCATAACTCTGCAAAGCATGCACGCACGCAATGTAAACCCCCCGCTACATGTGTGAACGTGACAGATCTGCATTATCTAGAACCTGAAATACAGATGTAAGCTAAATAGAAGGTGATGTGTTGCTCCCATTGGTTATCTTGATCAAAATCTATATCTAGACTCCCTGATGACCTTTGGCACACTTCAGTCATCTGCTTTAAAGCTCCACAACACATGTCACAGCAACACATGTCACAGCAAGGCTCCACTTTAATACAAATTCTCCTTTAAAACTTTGCCGTCCATAATAATTAAGGTTAAATCTGATGACAGATTTCCTAGGTCAAAACAAGATTTATAACTCACTTCAAGGAAAACAATTTAGATTCTGATTCTTGTGTTAATACAATCTATAGACTTGCACACCTCTGGTTATTATAAAAAGCCATAAGCACATAGAGGAATTATTCAAACTACCACAGTGTCAGGCAACAAAAATTTGAAAATGAATTGAAGGGTCTGAGACTGTTTATTTGCTTTTAAGTCTATTTTTTTAAACCATTTAAGGTCTCCCTGATGTTTAAATATTACAAAAAGTGATAGTTTTCCTTCAGTCAACACTGAACACCGGGGACACAACTGATATGCTGCTATCATGAAAAAACAAAACAAATCTCTCAAGTCATTGTTCGTCCTCACACAGCATCTCTGTTCAAGGCAGAATATGAATAGGAGACTTTACCCACATATCAAAATACTGCTGAGTTCCAAGCTCTGGTTAGAAACTCAGTCGCATGCCTGCCTCACTGGCAAACTACGAATAGCAATCATCTTTCACAGTGGGAGGGGTAGCCAGCTGGTGCAGAGTAGACATGCATATGCTTTTTGAACAGGGGATAACTGTTAGAATCGGAGCGATATCCATCGTCGATAATTCAATTCTCTCCAGCAAGAAGGGCAGATAGATCACTCCTAAACAGTCAAACTGAAAGCTCGTAGTGTTAGCCACTAGGAAGCTAAGCTGTACTGTCATTAATTTGTACAGCTCTTATGGAGCCACATATCCTGATGTTTACATCTTAGTGATATTTGCTACAAAAAACCCCTGTTTGAAAATAGTCAATGTCATAAAATCCGGGGGGGGGGGCTTCCACTCTCAAATCCACAGTTCATACACATAAAGCAGTACTTCATACTGAAACAAGCTTGGGTAAGTGTTGAAAAATATTCTGCCCTGCATAAAAGCATTCAAACAATGCACAAACGACCTTTTCTGTTCCTTTACATGATTAATTACCTAATATCTTATTAATTGGGAAATTTAGCTGAAAGCAAAATGCTTTAATTTCCTATGCACATCATCCTGTCTGAAAACAAGTGATTAAGCTGTAGGGAGGTGAATGCACAAGGTCACAGACACCAGGGCCTCCTCTTACTACGCTACCTTGACTGATCTTTATCGAAATCATTTAATTGCTCCGTATATGACAGTCTTCCAAACTGAATAGAGCTCTCCTCTGCTAAGGACAAAGACATTTCCTTTGAAAATTACAGAACTCCCTTTAACAATGAGCTGAAGGTGCTGAATTAAGATAAAGTCCGCTACCATCAAAATGCAACGACTTGGCAAGTAAGGGGAGAGCAAAATTCATTTCCTCTGCCTTTCCGTTTGCACTGATTTACACTGCTCTTGCCTTGGCCTGGGGCGGACGCCTCAGACTGATGAATTACACTCCGTGCCTGTCGCACCTACGTTCAATGTACTGTCTCATTATCAACATACAACCAGACATCTCTAATGTTGCCCTTTTCTAAAGCTAAGCACCGAGATGTTCCACAGTTCATATTAATAGTTCTTTCATTGGGGCCAGGGAGGGCGGACGCACTCAACAAATTTACTTCCACTTTAATTGTAGCCATTTCCACATATCCGATGATCAATAAAAACTACACAATTCCAATACACGTTCAGCCTGCTGTCACAACACATTTAACAATCATTACATAAAGTCAGTTTGAGCTCAGGAGAAGTTCAAGCCAAGCCTCCATTAGTGCTTTTTTTTTTTTTTTTAAGTAAATGCCCGTGTTTGCTCAGTGACACCGGTGGACGTGTCTGTAGAAATGACAAAACGCTTCTGGGGAGTATACACAGAAACTGGGCTACAAGATTTCCAAAGCACAGAGGCCTAACAGCACTGGAAATTCTTACTTTGCCCTTCCCACAGGCAAGTAATCATTGCTATAATGGTTTCGGAAGGGCTGCAGGATTCTGGGAATTTTCTGAAAGTAGTCCTAGAAATTCAGAATCACTGGAAATTGGGAATTTTACCACACAAAACTACAAATTACACAAATTGAAAATAAAATACAAAAGTTGCCAAAGCTGCTCAGATTATAAGCCATAATTAAACTTCTCAGCTTATTGACCACCTCACTCATCTTTTAGGGGTTAGCTGTGCCTGTAGTTATCCAGTCACATCTTTGGAATTGCCTGAAATACTCCCATTTACAACCATGCTTCAGGAAGCACATTGCATTATAATGGAGTGCTCAAGGTGTGTTTGATGGAACCTGACCAGGATAACAAGTGAGATGAAAAATTACACGAGTTTTATGCATCAACACGTAATAATACTTGGCTTCAGAAAGTATGTTTGCAAAGTTGAAGGGATTGTTTTATACCCATAATTTCAAACAGGTGACTGGACATAATTGTCATCTTGAAAATAACATTTCACAATTTTCCGGTCTGACGTTAACATAAAGGTGGTTCCATTTGAATTCTTATTCATCTGATACACCTACAGGCAGGGCACAGTGGCTCATTAGGTAGCATTGCTGTCCTGCACCTCTGTGGTTGGGGTTTGAATCCCGCCTCTGCTCCTTGCGTGTATGTATAGTTTGAACGTTTGCCACATGGCTTGTATGTTTCCTCCTGCTACCCCAGGTTTCTGCCAAAGACATGTGATTAGGCTAATGAGTGCCTCAACTTCCCAGCAGTGTATGATTGGGTGGGTGAGTGTGAATGACTGGTGCTATGCTGGCTAAGATAAGCTCCATGACCCTAACCAGGATAAGTGGTTGGATGGATGATTTGGATACAGTTTACTACTACAAGGCAGCAAAATAATATTAAATTTGTTCCAGGCCAAAAATCAAATATGGGGACTCACCTTGCGGAAGCTCAGGAGAGAGATATGGTACCTCTTGTGCACTAATATGCACCCAGTCAAAGTCGTTGTAAGGGTCCTGCTGGTAGTCACATTGTGCAGGGCCATTATCGAATGTACAACCCCCTGGAAGACAACATCAGGAAAGTCTGTTATGGCATGAGGGCTCATCCATCAAAAACGGCCATTACATGTGTAACCAGAGCACGCTACATTATTGCCTATTCCGTGATAGTTTGTCACGGCTGGTTTTGCAACTTTGCACCAAAGATCGTCAAAATAGGTGGCATGGGGGAAACTACTGAGAAAATATTCTATATATCAGGCACATCTAAAAATAACGAATTATCAGGACGTGAACATGCCAAAGTCCATGAACAAGCGACAGGAAAGGACACACCTCATACCATCTAGCAGTGGCTACACCCTGAAGACAGACCACCTGAAATTAGTACTCAAGATCAAGCATTAAGGTCATCTACTATAAGAGGATATATTCAGTTCTACGGATGCGGTTGTTCCTTTTATTGTAAGTCAAGCAACTAGCTCCATGCTTTCTGAGGTGAACTTCTGTAGACCATGTTGAGCAGATTTGCAGGCTCCCTCTCATGAATCAGTGACACTCCTTTGGCTAACGCTACAGTAACATTTAGGATATGTTGTCTCAGCCAGCACAGCCCTATTACTCCGAAAAGGACTAATACTTATAAAAGGTCACGATATATGCCGCTTACGGCTCCTGACCTTTAAGCCATTCAGGAATATCAAAAAGAAAAATCACAATTTGCATTTTAATGCAGGAAATAACTGGTGCTAATTAACACTGGAAAAAGTTAAAGAGGAAATATTTTGCTTCTTTGACAAAGCCAGTAAATGTTTCCAAAGATTACTAAATACCAGAAGACTGAACGGGGTGCACACACACACACACACAAAGCTCTCCCTCCCCAATCAACTTTAACTTCAATGTGCAGACTGAAAATTAGCAGGGTCGCAAGAATGACACCAGGAGAACGTAAACCTTCAAAGACAGGCACTCTCTCAGAGGGAGACCCACAGAAAACACCAGCAGAGCCCACACCTCCGTATCTAGAGCACTAGTGATATTAACCACAGACCAAGGAGCTGGGCATGGTCGTAGGAGGAGGCACGCGATACAAGGCAATTCAATATTAACGACTTCTGTCAACTTTTGGCAATCTCCAACTTAAAGGTGATGACTCAACACAGTGCGGGCTTTGGGTAGCCCACCTAGATCAAAGACGTGCAAATAAAAACCCTCACAGCACCAGCAAACATCGATGGCTCAGAGGAATCCTCCCTGTCTCCGAATCTTGCTGAATGTAACATTTTAATATTTACAATATTGTAATTAACAGAAAACCCCCTCAGTACACCGGTTTAGATAAATGTGTGGTTTATTATGGACATTCAGGCAGAATCATCTCTACAAGGACCAAACCTCTGAAAGCTCCTTAGCTCGGTGGCTCCAGTGGTTAATGTGGACTCTCACAGAAGACACACTTACCATGCCTCAGTGGCTCCGAACAATTATTGAATCCTTTCCATTCTCATTTTCTTGCAATTTTTCAGATTTATTCAGTGCGGACGACATTTATTCAATTACAGACAGTTAAGAGTACAGTAGAACATTATAATGCTTATGCTAAACAATGGACTTCTGAATGCATATCATTCAAGTTTCTGTGTAACACCTGTTATGAATGTTAGGTAATGTGTTCCAATTTGTGAACAGGACAAAAGTTTAAATGTTTCTTTGCATCATATTGGAAATCTGAAGAGTTTGAGATTACATGCAATTCAACATAAAAGGCAGCACCTCTTCCCCTGAAAGGTCTACTCACCCAGAACACCTACCACCCCCTCTGTTGGATTTCAGATTAAACACACATGTTTGCGATGTGTTTCAATGAACACAAACATCAACTCTACGATAACCATATTTATTGCTTTTTAAGAGAGACTCCAGATCACAGAATCCAGAAATTACTGAATTCAAGCAATATATTGAAGGATTGCACTGATCTGTCCATTCAGCATTTCAGCCATTTGTAGGAGGGAGAGACGTTACGCCCAGAATTCAGGGCAAAGACCCAGCAGACCCAAGTACAATGCAGATGATTTGCAATGCTGGGGGCTTGAGCACATTTATCGACTGCTTCTGCTGACCTGAAAATGATACAATACAGGTGCTTAAAAAAAGTCAAATTAAACCCATAAATGAAAATAAATCTAATTTCAGTACAGAGCTTTGACAGGCCATATTCCGAGAAATTCATAGAACACAATTCGAACCACACAGAAGTGTTAGATGACCAAAGCAGCCCTACCTAAAAGCAGAGCACAATGCAATAGGCCTAGCCCTTTCATCCCTGCACAATTAATGTGAACATTAATTATTGTAATCATGGTAGGTGTTAACGTCAGATGACCAGTCATCACCGTGACACGTCTGGCTGCGTCAAGCAGAACTTTTGTCGCCTAGCAACCACCTTCTTCCCCCCACTCGAGTAGTGTACTTTTTTGGAACAATGATTTAAAAAGCTACACATTTAGAATTTCTTCATTAATAACTGCCTGTATTGGTTTCAAAAACTAGTACTTTATAAAAAAACGCAGCTATGGCAAGTCGTTCAGCAGCAACTTTAGCAAGATTTTCATGAAAAGATGACAGACGCGGAACGGGTCAATTAGCAGCTGAACAATTTATAGCACCACGATCGGATTCCGTGGTGTGGACATTTAGCCTTATTTACCTCTGGCGGCCCCTTCGGTGAGTAAGAATACTCAATCACTGACAGTGTACATGTATGGCTGACAATTAGTTTTGCCTCCTTCTGGAGAATGAGAGGATCAAAGACTGACCAAGGACTAGCTGCGTTTAAACAGATCGCTTGATGGAAACTCACTCTGCAAACTAATTCAATTAGTAAAAGCATGCTTCAACAGTTGGGTGGCAACTGAATTAGTGGGTAAATAACTACTGTAGCTACACCTGGGCTTTGTGACAGGTTCCATATTCGCTCTGCCTGCAAGGACACCGTCCAAATGATCTGCATTATTAACCAATGACTCAGATTTGGAGCTCCACTAATGAAATAATGCTCTGTACTTCATTCACATAATAAAATCATTTTTGTCTATGATAAACCTCAAAGCAACCGACATTCATTTCTTGTGATAGAAGCAGGTTAACAGCTCAATCATAACGCATACATAAAACCTGCATGTCTGGTACAATTATTGTAATGAAGACAAATACATGCAGGAATTTTAACCAGATGTAACAAATGTGCATAAAGATTTTCCGTGTAAAGATTGAGGAGTCAGCATTTTACGGCTGTATTCGGGATAAATGATATCTGTCATATACGGCAATAGAGTGCATTTCATGACAACTGCAAGTAAGAGAAAACAGACCGCTGAAGATTCATTCATGCATTTTTTGTGAAAAGACTTCACATACAGAACTAACTATGGATTAAGTGGATAAACTCCCTCTGACTCAATCACCTGCGATTACCTTTCAGAGGTAAGATTCTGATAAGAATTAAGTGCATGGCTGCCCATTAGCATAAAGGCAGCATTTTAAAACACCGGAATTCTCAAACACTAGACTCATATCAGGTGGAAATGCATTACAGCACGAACAGTGACTTCACTCCACTAAATCTGCACTCTGAATCGCCTAAATGCGTATTAAAACGAATGTCAACTTCAATCTCACAAAAATTCATCTGAGTGTAGAATTGTAACAGCACGCTGTTCCTCCATCGAGGTTTCCGATTCTCAGCATCCTCAAGCTGCTCAGCAGCCTCCCACAGGGTCTGAGTGCAGACAATAAACTCAACTTATATTAGCTAGGAGGTCCAAACTCACAATCTAATCTGTCTTGTTTCATCTGACAATTGATTACTATGACAGTTTCAGCCCTCGTTCCCCATTGCCAGACGAGTGACATTTTCCACTAACCGAGAGGAGCTCGAAATCAAAGAGGACACTTGTGATATGTCGTAATGTGTAGCATTCCAAAACTCAATTAATGCCATTTCCGATGTCGGCTCATGGTCCGAGTTTCCAAATGGTTCAAAGGCGTAATCAAAGGTTGATATTGCAGATTTCACATGGAGGCAGATTAAATTCTTGAGGAATACGACAAGGCTACATGACATGACATTTCCGCAGATACATCACATTTTGTTTTGCTGTTCAGCCTACATGCTTTAGTCCCGATGCTTAGGAAGGGACTCCATACTCAACAGAAACGCAGTGGAACCCAAAGCTAGCTACAGAGCCCCACAAACGACAATCTATGAATACATGACCTTCTGAGATCGACGAAACAGGCCTTCGGCTCTCACTGTAGAGCTAGCAAAATACTTCAACTTTAGTAAACATTGTAGAAATTCAGCTAAAAAGCCATCTGTTACATTCCAATTAAAGCCCCTCTTTCTGGAAATTTAGCCAGATAGCGAACATCTGAACTATATCTTTTTATTTTATTTATTTAGCTTTAATTGGACATTCATCATTTAGTAGACAAAGTCCAAAGGCTGTTTTCTTCCAGGGACTATGTGGCATTCAACTTGAGGCAGGGACAGCATGGATACCAATGGCACTCAACTTGAGGCAGGGACAGCATGGATACCAATGGCACTCAACTTGAGGCAGGGACAGCGTGGATACCAATGGCACTCAACTTGAGGCAGGGACAGCGTGGATACCAATGGCACTCAACTTGAGGCAGGGACAGCGTGGATAGATACCAATGGCACTCAACTTGAGGCAGGGACAGCGTGGATACCAATGGCACTCAACTTGAGGCAGGGACAGCGTGG
>JAACJT020000005.1:32176-46010 GCA_009936485.2 Gymnarchus niloticus
TATGATTCAATGTGGGAGATTGACGCGACGAGCGAAATCAATAATGAGAAAAAAAAACAAAAAAAAAAAACCCTGTTCTATCGCGAAAAAACCCCACCTCCACTGCAAATATTCATATGATAAATAAACAAAAACTAATTTATACCAAAGTTTGGAAAGAGTGCTGAGCAAACAGAACTGGGCCAGACATGAAAGAGCTGAGCTGGACCTCTTCAGTGAGACAACATTCATTTTGTGCAGAAGACATTCCTATTGTTTCGGGGCAATAAACACACTGTGTGTGGGGGAGAAAAACGTATATTTATTACACTAGCAACACCTTGAGCCTTTATGGAGAAAACTGATAACGTGCAGCCCTGGACCAGTGTCTGCAATGGGCAAATCAAAAGAACATCTAAAAACCCACACGATTTCCATGATATAAAGGGCAACAAAAGTCAGAGGATTAGCCTGGGAAAAACTGATGGCTTTGACCCCCAATTCTCCATGAGTACCTGAGCGTTTACAGTTCAGACACAGGTACCGAGCCCACCAAAAAAAACCTCATTTTATTCATTCTTATGCTCTGTGGCACTCTCAAATTTAAATTTTTAAAATGTTTTTATGCATTTAACACTTCATTTAGCTGATACTTCTAACGAATTGCATAGTTATTGCAGCACAATACGAGAATTTTTTTTTTTTTTTTATTTACTTTTAAATCTGTCTCGGGCACACACACAAAGATTAAAGATGCCACCGAGAGCATCTATTAGCCTGGAACTTTAAAGATTAAGTCATCTATGTACTATCTGCCCAAATGTTGCACAAAAGTGCAAATCTGTCCAAGCAATCTTAAAATATCTGATTATTTCATCATCTCTTCCCGCTTATTAGAAAAATATATACATATATGGCCAACTCCAGCTCAGTGAAGTCTTCATCAATGTTATGACTGAAGAATAGAGTTTTAAATTAATACAACAAATAGTGCCTTGGGTGACAACTGCCATAAGGTGCTCTGAAGCAAGCGAAGCATTTGTTCCATATCAGCTGGACAGAGGGGGCATCTGAGACCATCTGGAGCAGCACTCCCTGTTCACCAAGGGCAGACTGCAAACCATATGGCAGCATGGTGCACCAAGTAGCCTGGATCCACGAGAAAAACCATAGATCACACTCCGCAACTTGTGAATGAAGGCTGTTCAATCACATTTTAAGGACACCTTAAGGATCCCACAACTCCCTGGAAAAGAACTGGCTGATATGCGTTTTCTTTTTTTTTTTTTTGGTAATAACCTCCCAGACAGGCACAGTATCAGATCCAGCGTTCAAAACTACACTTTTAAAAGGGGCCACAATCGGCAAGTGTATGTGTGCAGGGAGAATTTAGGTGCTGATCAGCCAATGGGAATGCCAGTCCCCACAGGGACCCTCCTGAAATAGGAGCACTCCAAACACAGCGTATCAGCAGTCGCTTAAAGGTGGCAGGACACAACCAGCTTTTCCGTTTTACACATTAAGGGCCAGTGAAATGGATCGACGTTTGAAACCTTTAAGTTATTATACATCCAAAAATGCAGCAGTTTAATGACAATTGTTTTGTTTCTTTCCAGAAGAACCAGCCATGTCAGTGCAGCAGAGAGAAGGCATCACTGTAACTACACAGACTATATTAGAAGTCAAAGATGGATGCAGATCCATATTCTCTCAGCCTTGACAGACCCATTTTATGAAACTAGACAAGAATACCAATTAATTCTGACAACCAAGTGCCTTCTCCCTATATATACGCCCCTGTTTGGTTGGTCCATCTTCCATCTATCCAATATCATAAATGGCAGTAACATCTAACTCAATAATAATAAACCACTTTATTCGCTCCCTTTGGGGGGATTCAAAGTTTTCACGGTTTCCCCATCTTGCTCTCCAAGTTCTGACTTTAGATGACAAAGCAATGAGGCACATAATAAAAACGTTATTCTTACACCCTTAACAGGGCATTGTGTGGGCCTGTTAAGCAAACAAAAGCTGTTTTTTTAAAGCCAACGGGAGGAGCAGGCCACTGATCCAAGTGTCATAGACGTCATCGGGCTGCCCGCGTGCCGACGCATCCACCCTCGAGCAGCACCACTGGCAGTACGGCCCGTTCCTCACTCACATCGTTGCCGTTCGTCCACTTGTATCGTCAAACATTTCCCATTAGTCATCTGATTTATTGCCTTTTGCCAGAATAAAAACTAACACAAAAACAGCTGCCGAGGTGATGAGTCTTTTTAAACGATTTTGCAGTTTAGAACCAATTTCACCTGGATATTAAGAAGCCAACACTGCCTCCAAGGGTAGAACAGCAAAACCAACTGGGGACTGGAACAATACCACTGTATTCATGTAAGCCATGTCTTCAAACGCCATGCTACTCACACTCCTTAATGTGCCTTTGAAGTAACACCATCACCTTCTATCTAAGACTGAAGACAATGGCTCATTCAATTTGAGCTCTTTGTCCCTTTATTACCCCAGATCTATCAAAGTAGGTGTGGAAATCAGGACACCTAAAGTGCCTGATTACCTAAAGTGTTCTATAGCATATAGAAGGCAAGACACCTTCAATCAACACTCTACTAGAGACTCCATCTTATTTCATTGTTTCATTTGCAACGACATTTACATCAAGAAATTTAAATTATTTCATTGCTTCCTTAACTACCATTCCACAACTCATGTCCATTAAAAATTTTGTATTCACAAAAATGACCTCCTGACCGTAACTCCAGTTAATTAGCAATGGCATTTTATTACCATCAATTATGAGCCCGCATTGATTGATTATGGACCAATGAATTCATTGATTTAGCCTGGGTAATCGGTTGCCACTTTATTTTCATTTCAAGTCATTGATTATCAAGAGATATTTGAATGAGAAGTTGAGCACCAGAAGGATTTTATTTATTTTTTTTTTAAATGGTCTCACGTGACCAAATTCACTATTCTATTGCAATGCCTGACAAATATTAACCGTATTAATTTTCTAATCTATTCACAAAAGTGATGGGAGGAATTAAGCTACGAAACCCATTGTGGGTGGGATTATTATGTGCTGCCCAATCAGCACATGGCTGATTACAGTCGTAATCAAATTAACCATTGTGAAATTGGCAGAAAGCACTTTGATGGGAGGCACATCAGAATCACACTCACTGGCGCCTTGATATTTATTCCCCAATAACCATTACAAAATCACCCCAAAACGCTGGCTTAACTGCCACGCTTTAAAACAGGCGTGCAGCATATAAAACCAGATTTTAAACATGGTTCTGTTCTACTCTTGGAGTCATTTTGGACAAAATGAGGGTCACTGAACCTGTCTTACATAAACTTCAGTTCAGTTTCAAGAATCCTTCAGAAAGTACACACACACAGTTTCATTTATGCACGTACGTACATCACATGTTGTCTGCAGATTAGCTTGAAAGCCATTTACAAGGTGGAATTAGGGCCTAAGCAAGAGCTATGGTCTATGGTAGACTCAGGAGACTCGCACAGAAAACAGACTTGTTTTTTGAAAGCAAGAGAGACAACCATGAGACATTAAGAAAGTCAACATCCCAGGATTCCATTCACAATAATGTAATATTCACAGCAGCGGGAAAGGATGTCAGAATTAGTAATGGACATCATCAAATGCTTCCTGACATTTTCTTAAATGACACTTTATAACCCGAACTGGCATGCAGAGCAGATCAAATAAGAAATAAAAAGCAAAGTCAGAGAGATGTAATTATATTGCAGTTTACCAGCAGATGCTTTTATCCAAAGAGGCTTGAACATAAACAATTAAACAGAAGATGCTCACCCCATTACACCCAAGTTTTGTTCGGAATTACACGAGTGAATCTTCAAAGCATTTAAAAACTTTTTGTTCACTGTTGTCAAAAATGCAAGAATTTACACAAAGGAGTTGAAGTTTTAGATCACGAAGCTCAGCATCTTTTTCCAAAATTAGGCAACACAGAGTAGGCCTTTATAAAGAGCCAGCGTTGTCAGTAAGATGAGAGTTAATCACACGTTTGGATTGTTGTACTTGCATGCAGTACACCTGGGGCCCGTACACTGACAGGCGATCTTCAAATCTGAAGCACTTTAATGCACTTCACTGTTTGAGCCGCCTTTATGACCTTGTTTAAAAACCTAATAAAAGTAAATGAACACATAACCCAAGCGTATAATAACAATTATATAATCCAGACTTACACAGCAATGAGGGCTATAAAGTCACTTCTGAGGGCTTTTCCTTGCTGTGACACATTAAGCAAAACAATTTCTGGGCCAGTTTCTATATACTTGTGCTCAGAAATGTGACTGTTGATGATCGGAAAAATCAGTGTGCTCTAGAAGCGAGCAGAGGGCGAATGGATAAAATTTGTGGCTGAAGTCCTCATCAGTAGACTCGGGGCGCTAAGTGAAGATCTTCAAATCCATGGCTGCACACTCAACTGGCAGCTACCTGCCGAACAGCCCAGGCTAGTTTGCTCGCAGCTGGCAGGCTAACAGTATCTTCAGAAAATCTGCCACGTGCTGTGCATTTATTACGGCATTAATCTGAAGTTGTCTAATCAATGTGAAAATGATTTTGGCACCACATAAAACCCATGATAGCTTCCACATTCTGCCTCTGTTTCTAGGGTTTTAATTCCCTATTAAAAAACTGATTTTTAGTGACAAAATCTAACACGAATACTTTAAGCACGTCTTTGCAAAAAACTGATTCCTTCCAATTTCTCTTCTCTTTTCCAACATGACAACATGCTAATATTAAACACAGGTTAATTCCCAACAACAAACTCATTCTTTCATATGCCATCCAAATAGAATATTCCAGAGCCACCGTTTAAATAAATGCCTCTAATTTAGAAGGGCACGGGATTCTTAAAACTGAGGTATATAGTTCTGGAGTAAGTTAGGATACCTGTTTCATAGCGATCCAGTTTGATCGGTTTAAAGTCAAATTTAAAATTAAATTAAACAAGATGTTGCTATCTGCCAAATTTGGGCCCTCATAGTATTGTTCTCCAAATGTAAAATAAATGTTTTTCCGTAAGTCAAGCACACGTATATGCGTTTGTCAGATTCCCAAAACTACGTTTTCAAAAACTGACAAAGAACATCATGCCAGCGCTATTTCTGTCTGCCACGTTCATGCTGACAAACGGGGGTGGTGGGTAGCACCAAAGTCAAAGGTCAAGACTGAACGGCTGCCAGTGATTCTGGCCATGCTTGAAAATAGGTACTAAATCTCATGGCATCTCCCCACAGGAAGGACAAAGAAGGCCCCTGTCATACTAGTTAAAACAATTTTGCGATACATCAAGCAGGAGATGGGGGGGGGGGTGTCAATCAAAATATCTAGGGTAACAGCCCTCGACAGAGTATAAGAAAATGGAGAATCGCAACTCATCTGTCAAGGCTGCAGTAGTGGAGTTCAAGACTCTCCTGCCTGGTCACTGCTTCCACGCTAGAAGACATTGTCACTTCACATCACGTGTCACACGCACAGATGCGAGACAGCTACCTCATTAAGACAGCTTGGCAGAGCAACCAGTCTATAATCTAAAGATTAAAGTAAGCTGCGTGCAAGAAAGTCATGTGACCATAAGCAGAAGAGCACAAACGTCCCAATCCCTGTACACAACAGCAGTTTCTAAATCTCCTCAAAAACAAAACCAGTGCTCCTGGTATTCCACCAGTAACTTTTATGACCGCGATTTCTTCATGCTAATTCGATTGGTCTCAAAAATGATCTTGCTCCAAAACCCATTGCTGGTAACCGTGGGAATAAAGGCATGAGAATGTTTTTTTGTCATTTCTGTGCTACGTGTGCTGGTTTAGCAAGTTAGACGTGTGCAACTTTCAAAACGCTTAGGACAACCCGACAGCCGAGGAGAGACTCTTCTCATCCAGCAAGAGTTAAATTATGACCCCCGTGTATATAATTCATTCCCCTCAAACTAGGTGAAGACAACAGTGTCTTCCAAGAGAGCCTGAAGTGTGTCTGACTTGGACTGACACCCTGCCCTCACATCCCTCTCAAGCAGAGGGGAGATTAGACTTCACGCACATCGCTAACATGACTGACGCTCAGGGAGCGACCACCAGCCAACATTTTCAGGGTGAACATGAGTCAAGGCAGCACACAGACAACACAGGAAAAGATCTGACAAGGAGCTCAAAAATGAAACTATAAGAGGCTGTAGAGACCGGCTCCTCCAGAATCAACCTGCCACAGCTTGCTTGGAGAAGCAGAACATGTTTGCTTTGGAGAGGCCAAACATACCACCGATGAAAGCAACACCTAGGGAAAGTGAGGGCCTGGGGGCAGAGAAGCCATACTTCCAAAATTCCATGAAATCGCACTCGAGAGGAATTCCCGAGAGCGTCTGGAAATGAAAGCGACTTACGACTCTCAACTACGTCTGTTCTACGCTGGTCTCGACTGGGACAACGATGACTTTGTGCTGCAGAATGTGTCCCGTCTAAAGAGCAACTTTGTTAGAACAGGGAGCGTACGACAAAGACCCAAATGATCCGGGAACTGGTAGATCCAGGTGCTGAGTAACGTTGGTATGCAGCCGGAGTCCGGCAATGAGGCTTACTGTACAATGAGCCAGTTGGCTTGGCTAAACCGAGCTAGGATGTTTAGCTGCGAAGACAGCTTTAGGACAGGCTAGAACTGAAAGGCAAAGCTTGAGTCATGAGTCAATGGTCGCCATTAATTTTAAGTCCCCCCCCCATGTATATTTAACATAAATCAGACAGAGGGGCCACAGATTTAACTTCAAGGTCAAAACTGCCCACTCAGAGAATGAGCAAAGGACAATTTCCTGATTAATCTAGTGTAAAGTAATCAGAGGAGGCCGAGCCAGTGAATGGTGAATAATTTTCCTAATGACATGCGCAAGTGAAATAGTGGTCAGCACTAAAGTAAGGTGGTGGATCTGGAGTCAAAATCTGGTTTACTCTGCTCAGTTTACCACCTTCCTGTTTCGCAACTTTATCATTACTAACAATATTTTTAAGAATCATCTTCCAAACTGTGTGATCATATTCAGGGTCATGGGGGGGCTGGTGCCGACCCCAGACAGCCTTAGGGGACAAGGCAGGGGACCCTGGGTGGGGGATATTTTTAAGGATGACACAGAGTATTTTTTTTCCAGGATTTAATTTCCAATAAGTACAATGCAAAACAAAATGGCAATAAAAATATCGCATTAACCAAGTTACTCATGCTCTGTCAAGCTGCATACTACCAACTGTGAATGCAGTATTCCTTGGTAAAATTCCTGTTGATTAACCTTCACTTAAGCTTTTGTCAGTGGCCCAATTTCTTTGTTATGATCAGACTGCCGTGAAAGAATGTAAACCCACTGAGTTAACCTGACCCTATCAAAAATCTCAGCTGGTTGTAAATGATTTCACTGACAAACAAGAGCTGAACTATGCTCCCGGAATGCATCCTGAATATGGATGAGTGGCAGGGCTGCATCCGATGACTTTTCATCTTCCTGTGGCTTTAAAAGAGCAGGTTTCCAGACTCGAAACACCTGCATGTGCATGCAGCACAGCACTACCTTCTGGTGAAATTTCAATAGCCATGTAAAAAGTTCGGGGGGGGCTTATTTCTGGACAAACCCCTCCCAGTATAATTTCATCCAGTGAATCAAATTTCCTGTTTAGTCCTAGTTACATTTTCGTCTGTTCATGGCAAAAACTATTCATTGTCCAAGTAGAGAATGAGACTAAAATACACACCTAGTTTACTGGCATGCATTATACCTCACCGCCATTTTGCCTAGATGACCCTCCTAATCCCATCTGGAACGCAGAGAGCCATGACTAACCGGCTCTGCATGCAGGGAGAGATCTTAGAGAACCCTGAGATGCTTCAGTGGAAGGTATGAGAGGCCAAGCTCCTCCCGCATGTTCCTTAGCTGAGCTTATGACAAAGCATCTGGGTTTGGTTATTACAAAAAAACGAAATGGTTTCTATTAGCAACCCAATCGACAATAATCCTTAGATTCATAAGAATTTCACACTGAAAATTCCTAGGCTGGAGTCACTACAGATAACACCGCACACTGAAAATATACCAGATATCCAGAAACACTTAAAGATGTACAGGAAAACCAATGTTTGTTGAAAAAGAAAACTTCTGTTTTTCCTCTAAAAAGCCATGTATGGTTTTGGCTATCCCTACAGTGACAGAGAGAGAAGCACAATAGTGTAAAATAAGGATGCATCCCAAACGTAAATACACCTGGGTGTGCAGATTTACAGGATCAAGGAATGTTAGAACATGAAAGCAGTTTTGAACTACTAGAATTCCCATTCTAAGGTTTAGAACATTATCCTCTGTAAGAGCATTGATTTGAATATTGGCATTTTTTACCATTCCATCACGATTCGTGTTCTCGGTCACACGAATCACTCAAACAATTCTGAATATCAAAAAAAAAAAAAAACATTAAAAAGCAATATTGCACCAAAATTCCGGAAATGATAAGTAGAATTCAGCGGGCATAACCAAAAAAATTGGAAGACAATGGCATAAATAATTATACAGAAGTCTGCTATTTCAAGTCCACTTGTTAGGAGAGGGTTATGTTCGAATTCATGCACCAATACAATACACACAGATGTTAAAATATCAAAGGGTGTCTATCAGAAGGTAAATTGAAGCTGTCTAGTAAATCAACATCCATTGCCACCATCTTTGATCTTAACCCTGGGATGGATTATAAAAGAAAGTGCCTGCCAAGGGTACACTTCAGGGCAAAGCGGCTGGGACAACAGGCCGCCGACGTGTATGACGTGAATGGAGAACGCTCGGCTGAAGACTGCCATCCTTAGTTTATCCCGAAGAGATACATTCCTGCTAATTCAAAACAGGACACAGTTCTTTGTTCTTTAACGTGGCCACTGAGCGACGGACTGCAGCCAGCGAGTTTCAACAGGCTGAGGGAGGGTGATATAGGCAGCAGCTTCATTATTAGAATGCAGGCTGTATGATGGAATCCCGTTTCTGTAGCGTGAAAAGCACAGGGCAGCACGAGCAGAAATGTGGTGTTTTTCTGCTCAAAGACACAAAGGATAGGAGGGAAAAGGAGGACATACTCAGGGTAAGCTTAAGGGCACTCCACAGCACCAACTCACACCTGAATAAGTCACGTCTGAGCAGCCCCCAGCCCCCACCTTCTCTTGTCTGGGTGTTCCACTACAATGAACGCACCCCCCCGTGACAAGCAGAGGTCCTGTCCCAGCTGAGCGAATGCAATGGGAAACCAAAACACAAAGGAAGGACAGTCAGGGGGAGAAAAGCAATTAAATGTGACAGAAACTACAGCTAGAGCAGGGAAATAAAAAAACTCCTATATGACAATATCAAAGTCAAGGGGTTTCAGGTCAAAAGCTGCTGACTGCATGGAAATTAAAAACTATAAAACTACTTAAAACTACTGATATCACAAAGCCTGTTAAAAACCATTGTCATTATCAGCAGGAAAGACATTTGGCAATGCAGACATGGGGAAATCGAGGCAAACAATATTTGATGTATACAATTATGATGTATACACATATATACAGACAAATATACATACACACATCCCATGACATCTACATTCCATACCGATTCAGTCTCTACAGCACATGTATGCAGTTTTCAATAGGCCTATTTTTTGCATTTCCATAAAAATATCAGCGTCACATCAGAATTTGCACAAAGCCTCATATCAGCCAAAACATTTGGGCAGAGAGACAAAGGCAGCTTTTCAGCAAGCCGCTTCCATATTACCCTGATTCCCCACTAAACTGCTTCTGAGGAGTCAAACCAAACACTACATCATGCTTACGCTGAACGGGTCCAAGAGCGAGCGGAAACCAATGGGCCGGGGGGGGTTAGGGTTCCCGTCATATTGCTTCATTGCTTTCTTACCGAACAGAGGTGCTGGAATGAAAGGCATTACACACCCCACCACAGAGACAAAGGCATGCAGTAAATCTTGACTACCTCCGGGAAGGACAAGTCCTGTTTGTTTAACATGGAATGTGCATTGTATATCGGAATGTTTGATGTTTCTTCAGTCACCCAATAATAAGAAGGTCATGTAGCCAGTTCAGTAAACTGGGCTTTAAGTTGATTTCTTGATAGCAGTTGCAATCTTAAATAGCAGCAACCATTTTACAACAGCTAACAATGCATGGCATGGCACCATACCATTTTTTCCCAATATCTTTATTCTACATCTCTTAAAACACATAAAACAATTTGAATCAATCAAAAGAAATGTCATACTTAAACATAATCAAAGCAATACATATTCCAATTAAATGACTCCAAAAGTTAGATTAATAAACATAAAATCATTCTCATAAAACATATCCATTAAAATTCAAACTACATGTCAAACCGGCTTCAGATGCAAACCCATACATGGCAACACACCACATAACAACATGTAAAAAGCCAAGTAGGTCAATAAAAACCACCCCTATAGGAAGTTTTCACTATCCCAGCTCGGTCAGCTCTTAAAAAGAGCCTCATCGGGCGGAGGTCGTCACCACTGCAGCAATGCTCGGACATCTCGACCGGTGTTGCCCGCCCCGGCACCACCAGGCACCCCGCCCTCCGTGCATGGGAGGAGCGGCTCGACTTGGACCCCGGCGTGACGACCGGGCTGGGGGGGAGCTGGGGGAGGACGAGCACCTGAGTGGTGTGGCCCACTCTATACGAGCGGAGACTAACGGGGCCTTTGCCCCCGTTTCATTCCCCCCCTTCGTCTTCTCGTACTCGGAGCGAAAGGCCGCTCCATTCACAGCCATTCACGTCTTTTAAAAATGGATTCCTCAGGAAGCACACTGTAGCGCTGCCAGACCGGCAAGACGTTCACGGTGCCCTCCTGACTTAAAGCCGAGGGGAACTCAGGCGACACCCGCCAGAATTTTGAGGAATTTAAATTTCAAGTCTATAGCGGGGCAAAAACACCTGACGGCCCGTGGGCGATTGGTTTATCATGCGTGTTTCCTGGCAACTTTTAATGTCTACGTGACAGGCTGGAAGCAGCTTTGAGAACGGCCGGCACACGGGCGGCCTTTTTTGCACGTGCCGCCATAAGCAAATTCGCAATAAAACAAAGAGGCGGGCAGCACTGTGGTGTCAGCAACTCCAGCGCGGCGAGCCCGGTCTTCCCCCGCGTACCGCCGGGCTCACCAGACCGTGGCCTGTACGGGACCGCGGGGTGCCGCGTCGGAGCCCCGCCGCTCTCCAGCTTCACTGTACCGGAGCCCTGGACGAAGCGCTCGGGCGGCCAGGTTGTTAGTAGTGGGACAAATGAGGCTTCGAAACCCACGGTGGGTGGGAGTAAGCTGAACTAACCAATCAACGTTGGCGCTACCCGAGGCTTCACAACTCGTGGTGGGTGGGAGTATCCTGAACTAACCAATCAACGCCGGCGCTACACAAGGCTTCAAAACCCGTGGTGGGTGGCAGTATGCTGAAAACTACCAATCAATGCTGGCTTTTCTCTTGCTATCGCCAGAATTGATTGGTAGTTCAGGAAGCCTCATATATCCCATCACTAGCGGTTCTGAAGTGACTCAGTGACAGCTCAGGCTCTGCCGGTAACCGGAGTCAATAATGGGGCCGCTGTTTTAATCTTAACCGATCATTTCACCACACTCATACGCTGAATGAATAAGTATAATTATCTGAAAGGAATCTGCTGTTAATGCAGGTAATAAATCAGCTTCGGAGATAGACAAATTTCTTGGGGGAAAAACTGATTTCTTACTCTCGATCGGCATCCTCTTAACGAGCGGTTTTTGTACTCTCAAATAAAACGCCGAGCTTTGGAACTGTTTGAACTGTAAGGTTCATTTAGCCTTATTTTACATTTTAGATTAATTTAAAGGCTATCCGCTTAAAAGAATCTCTTCGGAAAAACATCTTTTAAGTATTATTCAGTCGAAAAATTGAGCTTTTAATTTTATAAAATGGAAGCCCAATAAGTACTTGAGATAAACTTAAGACGCTTAAAAATACACTGCAAACAGGCTTCCCTGACATAAACAGTCCACCCAGACAGACATCCCTCTGCCAAAGCAGCAACCATGCACATCCGCAGTCTCCAGAGTACATTATTTCCAGTTTCACTTTTAAACAAAATATAGAGCTATTTTGAACTGTTTCTAAGTACAATGCATGCAGAAGTAGTTTTAGTTGTTAAACTGGTCACACAGGGTATATTAATCACAAAATTATCCTTCGGGAATTAGCTTATGTACTTAAGGAATTATGTCTTTTATCCGGCAAATTAATCTGTGACTTGGAGACACAACAGCTTTGAAGCTGCTTAGACTTGAGAGACTTGAGCCTGAAAACGTTGGCCTAATGTGCTGTATCACTACACTTTAACCACCATGCCACCTGCTGACCTAGAACTATATCCAACAAAGTATCACTGCATCTAACAGCATATCACTGAAGGCACAGCAAAGACACCTCATTTAAAGTCACACTTATTCCTTCTCCAAAGGCATCAGGAAATAATACTTGGATTAGCTGGCTGATTTTGTTCTTAATTTAAGAATGCCACACAAAATATGCAGAAATCTTCCCAGCAATTTCCACAATACTGCAAGCATAATTAGCCCATTTGCTAATCAACCTCTAAAATGTATAATTTGCCATTTATCATTTTGTGTTTTTGATTACTCTAATGTAATTAGTCCATGGTTAAGACTTTCTGATTAATTATCTAGCAATTATATAGACAGCTGTATTTCATACTTTTTCCCCTGGTGGTGAATTAATCTGATGATGTTAGATACATTCCAGCAGATGTGGGAATCTGTGGTTTTTCTGGAGTGGAAGACAATTAGTATTTGAAACCTGAATTTCAACCTGCTTTGTAGTAACCTTTAACTTCCCGATTAAGACGTCAGACAGTAGATTACTTGTCTGCTAAGTAAAAGGTATTTACCTGGCTATAATAATAAAATAACTGCTTGCATGTAACTTGTATTTTATGGGTGTAATTATCCGATGATATAAGGATGCGGTTTTTGACATACATATTATAGTAAATAATTTTGGATGTTTCGATCAAACAGTTGCTTTGTTTCTCATTTACGTTACAACATTAAATACCTTTAGACAACAGCACTCCACCCTCTGCCGAATCATCTTTATCCCTTACTGTTTCAAAAATGTGCCAAGAAAATAGTATCCAAGTCGAAACGCCCAAGAGGACGACGCCATTCATCTGAAAACTTGGGATTAACCAAAACTGCGAGTGAAGACTTTGTATCGTTTTTATCTTTAAGGGAGAATAGGAAGGAAGGTCACATCAACAGCAGTGGCAGCTGATAATGGGGACATTCCTGAAGCGGCTGGGGGTAGACGTGTTTGATGTGGCTCATACACTGCAGGGAGAACAGTACAGTACTGTATGACTGCAGGTGGGGAACTGCTAGTAAGAACAGTGATTCACCACAACCACACAAAGTTAAGACTGAAGCAAATGGCTTATATCCAGATGAGTCCTTTACAATAATCACTCGGATGTGTGCCTTACCGTTGTGGTAAACTACTAAAGCAAACTTGTAATCTCCGACTGAAAGATGAAAAACACTGACTTAAGCTTTGTTTTGTTTTGTTTGTTTGTTTGTTTGTTTGTTTGTTTGTCCCCCCCCCCAAAAAAAAAAAAAAAAAAAACATGTGTTTCCCCCGGATTAAATCGAAAGCAGTTGCGTAAATTTAAGATTTTTTGTCAGGGCTTTTTTGTTTTTTAGGCAATA
>JAACJT020000005.1:46110-56382 GCA_009936485.2 Gymnarchus niloticus
CGTTGTGGTAAAATACTAAAACAAACTTGTAATCTCCGACCGAAAGAAAAAAAACCATGATTTAAGCCTTGTTTTTTTTTGTTTGTTTTTTTTTTTGTTTGTTTGTTTGTCCCCCCCCCCCCCCAAAAAAAAAAAAAACAGCATGTGTTTCCCCCGGATTAAATCGGAAGCAGTTGCGTAAATTTAAGATTTTATGTCAGGGCGTGTTTGTTTTGTAGGCCATAAATATTTGCAATTGTACTACCAAGAGCACTAAACAAACAACACGTATTCATGTCACACCTAGAGATATTACAGTAAGTTTTACCTGTTGGGTCAAATTACTGAAAATGAAGAGTAAGTTAACTCTGAGTTCCGGATGCAGAGTTAATGATTTTTTTTTTTGTAAACTTTAAATGAAAACTAACGTTTCACGTACAGTTTATCAGTAAGCCATTCAATAAGTGAAAAGCTGCTTTTAACGCCGATCTTTCTCAGAAATTGTTGCATTCCACGGCGGGGTGTCTGTAGTGCCGTGGCGGTCGCGCAACTTCGCCTAAGTGCGCCTACTCCGGCAGAGAAAAGCTCCTTAATATTTAAAGCGCTTCATTCGGTAAACGTCGCCGTTTCGGTGAAGCGCCTCCAAATCGCAGCCACGGAGGTGAGAGGAGCGATCCGATCCCTTCGCCTGTTGGGCTGTGGGGACGAAGCGCTATCCCGGGATCGTGTTTTTAGTCTTTACCTGTAAATGAAACGCCGCTTATAACAAGTCCCACCCAGTGATAGGCACTTTGTGCTTTTCTCCTACAGGTACAGGAAAAGCCCTGTCTAAACCCAGGTCTTATTTGAGAGCAAGCCTACAAGTTGAAGTGTTGTGGATCGAGCAGCAAATGCGAACAGAAGATCGGCAACACCTTGGTGTAAACACTTTTTATTTACCCACCCGTAAGCAACTTTGCCCGTGGCTCGTGACAGTGACACGTTCAGAAAGCAACTTCAACTTACCTGCCGTGAACTGGGATCCCGCGCTAAAGATACGCAGGGACAGCAGCAGGAAGCCAAGGATAGCCGTATCCATGTTTGTTTATTGAGTTTCTGTGAAGTTTAAAGAAACTGCTGCCCGGCTCGGCTTATTCCCGCACGCTGGCACGCTCCATTGTCGCCGCTCCGCTCTCGGTGATACTTTGTCTCGCGGAGAGCGGCGAGCGAGCCCATGACGTCATCCATGTCCGCTTTGAAGCGACGGCAGGCTCCCTCTGCTGTCAGCGGCTCGCCAGGGTCGCTAAAAGTCACGCGCCTAAGGGGCTTCACGCGCGCCCGTGTTACAAGCGGCGACGATAAGGTCCGAGAGTGAAAGCGTTCGTCCCCTATATGTGGGCGACCCGCTTGTAAGACTTCCTCCTCTGCTGAGCAAACCGCCGGTTAGCGCTCCTCTTCTGTGAGGTGACCGGTTTCATGCCGCGTGTGGCAGTACACATGGGCTTGTGCTATTTGAAATAACACCTATGTCTGCGCCTTTATATGTGTGCACAGTGATTTTCTATACAATACCACTCCAAGACACTATACAACCGTGAAGGTAAAAAGTTTAAACGTCAATTACCGAAAAAAAAGCTATGAAAATTTAAGCCCAATCAATATGTTTCATATGTACATTTTTATCAGACTGAATAATGGGAATTAGTTACTTTCTCCATAAGCAAATTGGGGCATTATTCAATGTAATTTTAATTTAAACTAATATAAAATTAAACGGGATTAAGGAAAATTCTGCATAGCACTTCTTAGGCAGAAAGTAAACAGCCCACGCTGGAGTGTATTTTTGCAGCACAAAGATGAATTGAACACATTCAGGCAGCATCACTCACTGGCCTCCGTAACATCAGGTGACAGAATGTTTCTGCTCACTCTTTACCTCCTGTCTCCTCTGGCGTCAGCTCTCACTGATTTGTGAGGGAACAGAGCAGGTAGGATACAGGAAACGGGCCACACTAGCATGTGAGCCTGGCTTCTAATTACTCACAGCGGACGATGGGGCCCGTCGGAGGAACATCAGAACGCAGAGTTGGGGGTGGGAGAATGAGCTCCAGGGGGTGGGCAAAGCCTCCGTGTAAACATTCGGAATCAAAGACCCTGTCAAGCTGGACACCGAAAGGGGAGACGGCTGAGGGACTCGAGAAGGTGCCAGTTTCAGGAGTCAAAGACACTTGGACGGTATATAGTCGATCTCCTCCTCTTTCACAGCGGCAGCCAAATAACCACGGCGCACCCACCCTCTAATTCACGGGGGGGACGCCAGAGGAGGCCAATGGCGTGCTGACAAAATGAGACCAGGTATGAGACTGAGAGGGAAGAAGGAGAGCAACACTCAAAGACAACAAAGTGAATGTGTTAGCACAGTTCAAGGCTGCGCGTCATTCTGTGATATTCCAACTGGGATAGAAACACAAACAAACTCCTTAGACAGTCCCTTTGATTAAAAGAAGGACTAGATGTACATGAACACAGGAGGCTAAAGGTAGGCTGGCCTCATTAAAACAGCAATCCCCTCCCCCTCCCCAGGTGGTGTGGCTGTGTTTGGTTGGGTTGGGGGGTGGGGGCCACTGATGCTTTGCAAAGAAAGGAAAGATAAGACAGATAGGATTAGCCACTCGCGGCCTTGTTTGTAGGCTTTTCCCTATTGTCAACATACTTTGGCGCATGTTAAATCATACTCTCATTAAACATTCATATGCAACCTTTGAAACACATGCACAACTAAAAGAAATAATTTGCCTTGTTAATGGAATGATTTTGACGGTCTCAGGCAAAAGTTGTGAATTCTAAATTACCAGGACGAAAACATCAGATATTATTCAGAAGTGCTGGAAATTAAACGGTTAAAGTGTAGATTAACGTGCAGTTTCACACCAAAACTTAATGGAAACTATACCGGTAATAAATAGGAGAAAACATGTTGTACATATGTATTTATTTTGAAAGAAATGCCTTGCTATGAATGTTTTGTTTCATTCTCTGACATACTGGAACAGGATGCTTATGATCTTATGGTTGTAACATTTTTGTTATGCACCCTTGCCGATGATATTTTTATGCAATACAGAGGTGTATGTTACCAGGTGATGCATTAATGACAACCATGCTGGGAGGGGTACCAAGGAAAATAAATAGAAAGTAACATTTGAATTATTATTGCATACTTTTCATAGTTACATTAAAGCAATTTTAAAAACGTATTACTTTAAGCATTCCAGATATTGCAAAATTTATAACAAAGTTTACATTGAATATTGTATCAGAAATTGTTATTCTATATGTTTGTATATCTATCTATATTTTATTGAATAATAAATATCTGAAATATATGATAAAAATTCAAATAATATTCCATAAATGCTTTCCCAAGCCTTGGCAGTCATTGCCTACAAAGCCTTCTTTCAGATTTTTATCCTGTTAGCTCTGACGTAGCTCAAAGCGGAAACACGGTCTGCATTTTATCACACGAACCCTAAGCCTTACTTTATGTTCGTGTGCGGAACGGTATGAATATCAGTTGCAGTTTTCTTGGCAGCGAGGTCTGCTTTGTCGCGGCACTACCTCGAAGACAACGGGATAGAAAAGCTTAACGCCTTCTGACTGACGGGGGCACCTTCCGTCTTCCCGTTTCAATGATCCGACCTCTTGTTTAACAATGATTTCACTTGATAACCGGAATCCTCCGGAAATCCAGGGTAAATGACGTGGCCTATTAATTCTACTATTGCAGAAATGCAAGAAATATTAGTATAGTTTTTATTTCCCCAAGCATTTAAGCTCTTATCAAAACAAATTCTAATGACAGAGTTATTAATAAGTGGTGGCAAGGCCAGGGAACAGTTTTTCAGTTTAGCATTGCATATTATGCTAGTTGATTTTTGTGTGTGAAAGCCAGTTCGTGGTGGTACTGTCTGTTTTTTTTTTTTTCCCCCCATCAGCCTGGGTAAACAATAGATGCCTCAATGGAAAACACACCCCTTCATGTAATTCAATCAAGATGCTCATATGGAGCTACCATATGCTTTTTCCCTTTTGATTTAATGTTTAATTGAAAAGATGAAGAGGGTGTCGTTTACAGCCGTTGCCTGACAGTATTAATAACCACCATGACTGTAACGCACCAATTGTTGCATATTCTAAAGTCAATAAAAAATGTATAAACTTCACACCACGAAAGGTACAGGAGTCTACTGTAGGCAATCGTATGCTGAAAACGCAGCATGCAGTTTACCATATGAAACGAGGATCGATTGTTTTGGGGAAGGTTGCAAAACTAAATACAAGGGATCCTTTTCTTCAGGTTAATGAATACCATTACTTTTCAAAGGCTGTCTTTGTTTAAATGCGGGTGACACACATTTTCTTCAGCACAGATTTTCGTCAGTCTCCTGTTAAAGTTGTAGGTTTTGAGTCTGTGATGATCGCAGCGAGTCATCACGTACGGCTGATGTGCTACTGCGTGCAGAGAAACGCCGCACGCATGCATCCGTTCACAATGAAATGCGATTCTGATATAAATACAATTATAGGTGCTGTGCTACCTTAATCCCAACAAATTAACAGAGAAACAATTCTGTCACGAATAGTAAGACATCCGCTGTGAAGGGCTCCATGAGCTATGAAGCAGTGAAGCATCTATGAACTGCACGTCAAAGGAAATTCAAATCAATTGCAGTTTTCTCGGGGTTCTTTGAAAGAGAACCCAAGGCAGTCATACTTAACAATATAGTGTTTACCAAGCAGGCAAAAGGTAATCAGGGCCACGTCTACAGAGCCTTCAAGCCTCAAATTCTGGAGACCAATGCAGAGAATTCTTAAAAGGAGTTTGAATTGTGGAGCCAGGGTCATAAATATTTTAAAGATCGTGAGCTCTGAGGTGAACCGCAGAAGAGTTTGAGTTGCACCTGTTGTTGCAACTTGCCACAGAGGAGCATGCATGCAGGACGTTTTCATGATTCCTTCTTTGGTGAGGTGACATTCAGGGCTCAAGAGTGTTGCATTTGATCATAAACAACATTTTCTTTCTTAGCAGACATGTGCTCTCAAATGTGTTCCCATCTCTAATGTAGGATTATGTGCTCGGCTAACTCGTGAAACTCCTTGACCTGAGTAGTTACGCAAAAGCTGGAAGCAGAGTTTAAGAGAAATGAAGCCATGAAATATACTGGAAAAATAAATACAAAATATGTTTTCCTAATTCCTGGTGGGGCAAATAAGATTCAGTACGCATCAGTGTCCATGTTTTCCTTTCCTACAAGAGCCCGATTCCTTCACCTTCTCGCCGCCTGCCCTCCTTTATCAAAGTATGTCAGTCATACGTGTTTGCAGGAGACCACTCTGACACTGGGGGCCGGACTCGACCTGCTTCCCCCGGCGTGTGCGGCTCCACGTAAGCAAATGGCGATCCAGTATCTCCATGCTTTCGCTTTCACGCTCGCTGAAGATCTCTGCTGCACAGCCTTCTCCAGCACTGGCAACTTTGAATAAACACACAGATTATTTTTTAAAACATACGCCGTCAATCAGCGCTTTTTATCCTCACCTTTAGTTGACTTTTAATTTATCAGAGAATGGGCTTATCGCATAGTTAGGAGAAGAATGTTCTGCCACCCTCAGTGTCCATTTTAGCTCAGAGAGCCCTCTCCTTCTCTGACTTCGCCATTACCTATTTACTCCACCCCCCCAGCCCTCCACCTTTCTCACATTTTCCTCCTACCTGCACTTGTGTTGCTCATATTGTTTTCAGGGGCAGTTATTCTTGTCTGGGATCTTGTGAATGAAAGGCAGCCTGAGGGACAAATTTGGGAAAGCAAAAAAAAGAAGGAAATAATACAAGATAAGACTAGTAATGCCCCCCCCCCCCCTTTGAAGCCAAACACCGGTGGTGTGTCTCACTCTTATCTGTGCAATTAACGTAGGAAAGTGTTTGATTTTTATTTCACTCCTGAGCAGATAAATATCAAGCATTTAACTGTAAACTAACATGTGTGGAAATAATCTTTCAGCCTTAAATAGGATAAACAAAAAATAAATAAATAAACTCCTAATTGCTTCCCCCTGTAGCTTTATTGCTTTTATTGTTGATTTGTATGGTTTTATTGAAAGGGCTCATACAGAAATAGAAGAACAGAATTTATTAATCTAAACATAACAGAGATCTTCTCTCCATTCTGTAAGAGCTTCTCTTAGTTTTGCTTTATATTATTAACTTCTACTTCAAAGAAGTGGCAGAGGTTGGGCTTAAAGGTTGGCAGAGGTTGGGCTTAAAGGTTGGCAGAGGTTGGGCTTAAAGGTTGGCAGAGGTTGGGCTTAAAGGTTGGTAGGGAACAAAATCAGGCATTGACAATTGATTCAATTATGCATTTTTAAAATTTGGTAGGGATGCTTCACTTTTCCTGAAAGTTGGTCAGGGCATGTCCATACCACACCAACCTAAATCGACGCCTGTCTCACAAGCACTTTTGATGAATTTAAAATACTTTCCAGTGTAGTCAGATTCTAATATTATTTATGCAGTATAGTGATCATAAGGATATGTCCTAAAGGGAATATACCACAATCCTTAATGATTTGCATCTGATTATACAATAAACATCACCACAAATAATTAGCAGAACGTTCAATGCTAAGCTCTTTTTTCAACATCTGCTGTAATACACACTTTATTCTATAAAAAAAACTATAATCAAAACTGTAATCAATCAGTACTACAATTCAGGTTTCAAGGCACAGAAAATGAATGAATTCAAGAAAACGCTGTTAGTTAGCATAGGTGTTTCATAAGATGACTGTAAGGGGTATTCAGATGGGTGGGCGCAGATAGCGATTTAAGAAATAATGGTAGTGGAAATCTGAAAATATCCCTACAAATGTGTATAATTGAAGTAATTGTTCGCAATTGCTTTCACAGCATTTCGAGGTCCCTGTGGATGGGTGTGAGACGTCAGTTGCCCAATGACTAGCTGCCATAGACTGAAGATTGACAAAGTAGTCATTAATCCAGAACGTTGCAAACCGCACATGAGAATAGATCCATGGGTAAATTGTGCCATCAGAGGGTTTTAGTGACTGTTGAGAAGGTATGGAAGCCATATGCAGAGTGATGACAATGTCTGCCCTCCCATCGAGCCGGGATACGAGGCTAACTGGCAGTGTTGCTCAGCTGCTGCTGATTGTCGTTTAAGACCTTAAAATTTCAGTTTGTGTCTTGATCAAAAACACATTTGGCCCTCCCTTTGAGCCTGTACTTCATGTACAGAAAGGAATAATTAAAAAATTGAATAATGCGTAATTGCTAGATCGTGAAAGTTAAAATTCAGTTGGTTGTAAATTGATTTGTTTCACTGATTCAGTTCAGTGGCTAGGCTTCAGCATTACATCGGTTATGTGTCAGAATAAATTTGGAAAGGGGAATTTCAAGGTGAATAAGGATTTTTTCATACTGAATTCCTGGGTGTGTAGCGAAGGGGGAGTGACAGATTTCTCTAATCTCTCGTTTTCAAAATAAATGAAACAAAATGGGCTCATTCTTCTTATGTCAATGTTCTTACCTCTTTTAGTGTGGCCAATATTTCAGCCTAAATCAGCACACCATTGAACTTAACAAAAGCATGCGACGTGCAAAAAACATTTGCCAGGCTGAACAAATCGAGATAAGTGGAGAGGAAGTCTTTGGTGGTCCTCCACTGTTAGGTGGGCTTTCTCACAAGCCCTGCTGCTCTTGGGTGATTTCAAAAGCCGTTATTCAAATGCGGAGTCATAGCAACTCATGCTGTTTATCACAAGGAACATGCAAAGCACTGAGTGCTCATAGGATCACTGTGGAAAAAAATGAAAATGTGGCGCTCATTTAACACAGAGGGCACTTGTTGTACACCAAATGACATTGTTTTATTTCTTTAAACGTTGCTAGTTTTCCTATGAAGTCAACTTTTTTGGCCTCTGAAACCAGTAACCGCAGCAAATTCCTCATAGTATCCCCAAATTCAGATTTTATCGAATTCTACTTCGCTCAACATAAAATTCACAATAAGCGAAAACCTAATCGACTGTGCAAAGACAATCTAAAGCCACCCCAGTGTCGTGCTATAGTTCATTATTATTTTTCATATCCTTATCGATTTCTTCCATGCCGCACGCCATCCTAGATCACAGACCCAATAGTCAAAAGCCTTCATTGTGTATAAATGATTACACAAGGCTGCTAACTACGGATTATAAATACTGATCACATGACCAAAGGGCAGGGTTACTGTGTTGTAAAGGCACTGAAAAAAATAGACTTCTCACCCTTTCTGGATGAGAAGCCGTATTTCAGGAGTATTTCAGTTTTTTTGACTGACAGCAGAAGGACGTCGTTTCTGTGTTATAACTTTTCCACTTCGTTGTCTTTGCATTTTGATGGTAAAAATCTGGGTTCCTCGAGGTGCACCCTATACATTATGAACGCGTTCCATATAGTACCTTTCACTGAAAGCCAAGCCTCTTCACCAATTGGAAACAACTCCCAATCCAAGCCTCTGAACAGCACATGTAAAGAAAATTCCTTACAGCAACCCAGTCTCAGCCACATTCTCACCAGTGGTGATGTTTAACAGCTTTAATTGAGCTCATTAGCCTCAATTAGTCTGTTGCTTACTGTAGTCTATAATGAGAAAGAGCCCGGCAGTGATTTTTCTATATAAGAAAGTAGTGGCTGTGAAAGGTCCTTCTTTGGTTGAATTACTATTGATTGCTGTGCGTTTCTAAAGTCTAATTATCTTTCACCAGCATCACTGTGATGAACTCATAAAAAACCTCACAGTGATTTTTTTTTTTTCTATTCAAACCTTTGTAGGTCTGTTCAGATCATTAATATTTATGTATATAAAAACATTTCTCAGAGAAAAATTATGACTCAAACCTTGTGGGTTTCTAAACTTACCTGGATTGGAAATTTACATATTTTCCATCTTACCTCTTTAAGACACTTCGATTTTCCAGTATCCAGTAAACTTGATAGTTGACTTCTATTTTCTGGAACTGCACCTTAATGTGTCCACAGAGATAACATTCAGTGTCATCAATAAACAGATATTTATCCAGTAATTATTTTTGCACCCAGCTGGCATCGTTGAACATTGAAGGTTTTGACCAGTTTGTTATGATAATTTCATGTTTCCTACAATTTCTTTTTTGAACATTATGAGTTCTGACAAAAATGGCAACACACTTATTGATCAAAAGGTTGATTTTACAAAAAGTCGAAAAGGAAACCCAATTAAATAGGGACTTTAACTTTGTAGATTCCATATATGACAATAACTGGTTTGGCTGTGTTCATAACTTCATTACAGTAAAACTACACAGTCACATTAATAAGATTTCAGCTTGTTGCTGTTCTTTATCTGATTGCTCAGTCATTGTATTAAAATATTTCCTTAGTTTTTTTTTTTTTTGGCCTTGTGCTGCTGATAAATAAAACATAAAAATGTAAGGCATGACTGGTGGTATTGTGTTTGGCAATTTATTAATTTGAGAAAAGGAATCTATGCTCTAAGATCTCCAGCTAAAGGAATGGTGAGGAATCTTAAGTCATCTCTGTAAGCCGTTGTATCAATAATGTTCTCTTGGAGAAAAATATAGGGGAGTTTCTTTTCTTAGACTTTTCTTGAAATGACGACAGCCCTATTCGCATACAGTATAATATTATAATAATTTAGTCGGTATGTAATTACCCTCCATGCCACTGAATAGCAGCAAAATAGGAGTGCCTTTCAAGTTAAATGTGATAATAAAAAAGTTTGATCATAATGAATTAAAGTGCCATTTTTGCTCTTGTCTCTAGTGAATGGACAAATGAGGTTTCAAAACCTCAGTTTGCGGGACTGTCCCGAATGACCAATCAATGTTGGCACGAGCATTGATCGCTTATTTCAGGATACTCGCACCCACCGCAGGTTTTGAAGCCTCATAGAGCACCAGCATGGATCGCTTATTTCAGGATACTCGCACCCACCGCAGGTTTTGAAGCCTCATATAGCACCAGCATTGATCGCTTATTTCAGGATACTCCCACCCACCGCAGGTTTTGAAGCCTCATATAGCACCAGCATTGATCGCTTATTTCAGGATACTCCCACCCACCGCAGGTTTTGAAGCCTCATATAGCACCAGCATTGATGGCGTATTTCATGATACTTCCACCCACCACAGGTTTTGAAGCCTCATATAGCACCAGCATTGATGGCTTATTTCAGGATACTCCCACCCACCGCA
>JAACJT020000005.1:56482-75868 GCA_009936485.2 Gymnarchus niloticus
GGTTTTGAAGCCTCATATAGCACCAGCATTGATGGCTTATTTCATGATACTTCCACCCACCACAGGTTTTGAAGCCTCATATAGCACCAGCATTGATGGCTTATTTCATGATACTTCCACCCACCACAGGTTTTGAAGCCTTATTTGTCCCATCACTACTTGTCCCTTCTTCAGTATACTTTTCCCTTGGTAATGAGAAGTGGAGGCAACTGGAAAAATGTTTTCAGTGAATTGCTTCCTCGCTGAAAGAACCCACTGTTCACTGAGCAGTAGGTGTGATTATTTTCCCAACCAAAACAATGCTATATTAATATATTATTTAATAGACAAATAGATTTCAGCAAATCAGACCACAAATCATCTTTATGTGTATGTTGTGTACTTCCAACTGCATGTGTAACTAAAACCATGTTTTTGTTCCCATTTTTAACCAAACTTTCAAATGCTTCTGAATAAATCTTTTTGATTTGTTTTAAATAAATTATGATAAGCCTAGGTTTACTGAGCTTGTCTAACTACTAAAACAAGTCTAAGAGCCCATAATATTGAGTAATACTTATTTGGGCTAAATTCTTATCGAAAGGCTTGAACATCAATTTCCCAGGGGGTGTGGTAAATCAGTATGAACCTGGAGTACCAGTACTGAGATGAAGTTCTAATAGCACAAGTCAGCGGAGTTCGTGACGGGAGTGGGGATGAAGCTGAACAGGCTGAAGGCTATGAAACACTGCAGTCCAGTCAAGCAAAACACACCGAGGCCAGCTTATCAAAATGTCCAACCTCTGGCTCTCCTTGCTGAATTATTATGGTAATTTGTTTTTCAGCAGGTTCTGTTAACCATTGTGCCGTGCATAGTTTACCAGTATATCTGCCAATATATCTTGAGAAATCACCTAAATTAAGGTTAAAGTCCTTTCGTAAAGCCCTTTTTTTGATGTTCCACGGCATTGCATGTCACAGCAAGGAATTCATAGAAGAACCGAGATAGTTTTCAAAAGAAACATTTCTTTGTCTTTTATGTGGTGAGATTTTTTTTTGGTCTTGTCGATGTCCACACTTTAAGATCTAAAATACATCTAGCCATCAGCTACAACCTTGCTTGTGATTAGAGGAGCCCTGTGTGGGTCTTGAACAAACATACCCGGATCCTTTACTGTGGTGATGCATCTCCTGATTTTATTGACAAAGTCCCTTTTTTCATTTGGCGGAGCCAGGTAGCTGATATCCTGCAGTGGCCAAGACAATAAGGGAGATAATCAAAAGGAAGCATTATGGAGAAACTCACCAGACAGGCGGATTTTAAATGAAACTGATTCATAGGTATGGGTATTCAGTCTCGTTGTTCAACAATCATGGTTGTTTTCACTTCGTTTTTTTTTTTTCCTCTCAAAATAAAAGTGTCAGGGAGAGTCACATAAGCTCGTTTTTTATCTGCCGTGTGTGAAATTTTGAATCATGTGGGTGGGAATGCTTTGTTCCAAAGAGCCGTTTCTTCACAACAACAGAATTAATCCTAATGACGTCTTTTTACTTAATTGTATCCATATGGATTCAAGCCCCCTTTGTCACAAGATCGAATGGGAATGGAGTTTGTTTCATGCTTGGCCGTTTGCGGCAAGCGAACGAGTGGAACACATCTGAGGTTTACTTTTGGGAGGTTTTGGTGTTTCTCACCACAATGGACTCATTGTTTATGTTCCACTTAATGCACTGTAATAATTCAGCATTCTGCAGTGTAAAACACAATACAGACAGAGTCCTATCCTCCGGCTTAATTTGTTTTCACTGGTGATGTCCTTTATTTTTCTGCAAAGGGATGTTAACATGCCTTGGCACCATTAAAAGTTTTTCAGTTTTTTTAATCTCCTGCTTTGTAAAATTAGGGCACTGAGTTTTGATCTGAACACAAATCTAGTCTAAACGGAGAGCACTGCTGGACTGTACACCCGTACCACTCCATCCAAGCAGTTACCTTCCCTTCAGTCGGCTGCAACATCAGTAGCATTTTGGTATGAACTGTGAATAGAATGTGAATATGAATAGAAACAATGTCTCAAGAAGGTTTTTTTTTTGTTCATGTTTGATTATTTGGTTGTTTTTCATGTCCCAGGAGAAGATTGCTTATACGAGTGCTGGCACGTATTTCAAGAGGGTGGCTGGTTTTCCTATATAGTGATACACTTTGCGTCAGTAGATCACTCTGCTATATAGGGTCATGTTTTTTTTGGCCTGTTGTGTTCTTCCTTGTCATAAATGACTAAAGTTGAAGCAAAAATTATTTCTCCTAGTCAGCTAGCCTGTCCCAGGGCCCATAGTACATGAGGCAGGGAACACCCGAGATGGGATTCCAGTCCATTTCCCGGGAATGACTCATACTAGAAAAAGCTGAAGAGAGTCACAAATGGGCCCTATTCCTTGTTGTTTTCATCACTGAATGTGGCGTGAGAGGATGAAGATATCCAGCATCTATTTTGGGTTGCGTCACCAGTGAGATGTACGTCTCATCTGCTGGTGCACATTTGACAGCAGGGGGCATGTGGCTTCCCTGCTTACCCCAGGTGACAGCTCACAGCCCCCCGTTCTGAGATTAATAACAAATGGGTCACCTAAAAGCGATGTCTGGCACCCACAGGGCCCCATGTACAGATCCAGCTGTGGAACCCTAGGGAATTAGACCCCGATTCAATACTAACATGACATCTGTCAGACTTAATATTTCTAATGGCAAAATTGGCCAAAGAACACCATAAGCCAGGAATAAGCAGTGCCTTCAGTCAGTTTTCTGAACTTACTGCAGGGTTTCTTGTTTCCCTTCAGTTGCTGTGTACCTGCTTTCATTTTTTCATTATTTACCCTTTATCCATCTATCACTGTTGGCCAACTGTAATGCAGCAATCCTGGCTACTCTGCCCATGGATACAACAACAACATCCCGAGAGTTATTTTACGCACTCCGAACCGCCTTTGGTCAAAAGTCAAATTCCTTTAATCGGATTGGTTTGAAAAAAAAAAAAAAAAAAAAGTGGTTCTTTATCCACTATGTTGCCAGGCCTCCCTACTTTCCGCAATGAGACTTGACACGCTAGTAAGTGGATCGTAGGTAAACACAGCATGTTACCTTTGCTTCCATGTTCCCTTTCATTCCCTGGAAAAAAAAAATCCAATACCTGCAGAGAGACTAGCAAACCAAAAGAAGCCATCTGCCAAAAGTTCAGGACCAATCCAAAAGACATTCCGCTATTACAGCCTCCCGCTATAAGGAAACAATAGTCTGGGACATCAAGTCGAAGGCTCTTAATAGCCTCATTATGCCAACAGATTGAAGTGGAAAAAGAGGAGATATAGTCAAGAAGCGGAGAATTTAAAACAGCGTATCTCTGCTCTTTCTTTTCTTTGGGCAGAGACCCTAATCGATGCCTTACAACAGGGTCAATGTAGTCTCTTAAAAACTGGCTATTCATCCCCAGCGAAGCTGAGCATTCGGATAATAGGTTTCAGTTTCTCAGCAGAGAGGAGCGTTGTAGTTTGATAGCTCAGGAGGGGGCTGGTGCCCTCTGTTGGAATTATTCCACAGCAGAGAAAAGACCCTGACAGCTGTCACAAAATCCAGCTTTGCCCAACGCCAGCCAAAGCCTCACGAGGCACTACCAATAACATGGAAACCCCACCGCCCCGCTCTGAAGGAACCAAAAAGTCAGCATGAGAGGAAATGTTCATTAAGCAGCTCCTGTGTGAGCCTAAGTGAAGCTTTTTAGGGACTGCATCAGGAGGAAAGAATCCCAACCCACACAAATCTCCGGTTCCAGCGCTCAGAGGCAATCTGTTCAGGGTTTGGGTTTTCTCAGGCGGTATAAAGATAAACAATAGTCTCATTCACCACGTGGACAAACTCCTCAATATTTTGTGTACGTGTGTGTTTCTAATGGCCCAGGAAGAGTAAGAAGCAGGTTAGCATTGTGATGCTCGTATAGCTGCATGAGCTCTGTCATCCATGGGTCACAGCTTGGCCCAGAGCTCTCCCAGGCAGCACAGGTGGCTACCACAACACCCCGGATGGAACAGTCCAGTCATATCCTTCCCAGATATCACTCTTAAAGGGGATGTGTAAATTAAAGGTATTCATACTTGCATTACTCATTCAATATTTATGCCACAGTGTTTTTTTAATCACTGTAGCAGAGAAAGTGCCTGAGCAATATACAAATCTGCCCAGTCAACCTGTTCAGCCACAGGGGTCAGATTGTTTCAGGCTTTAGGAGGAGTGACTCTCTGAGTGTGCTGGGAATTCAGCGGGAGCTGTAATTCGTGCTTCTGGGCTTTGTGCCAGTCGCGAGCTATATTGTGTCTTATATTACCATTTTCAGGGGTGGTACAGCCTCCATCTCCAGTCCACATCTTTATCAGCCAGCAAGCCCTCCTACGCGGTGCCTGCCCTAGTCTTCTTATTAGCACCTCACGATCTTAAAAGGCTTCTCTCAGGAGAAGTATGGCGGCTATGAGTAGGTAATTTTAAGGCATTATAAGTGTTGACGGTTGCTGACCTGTTTTTCAACAGACAGAAAGATGCATCTGAATCAAAGTTAGTCTAGTGAGTAAGCTGGAGTGAGATTGATGGAATTTGGTGAGAAATAAACATGCGTTTAATGAATCAGTAAATCTTGAAAAGCTTTTACATGCCATTTATCTTTATCTACTGCTGTTAAATATAATTTGCTACTAAAGTTTAGTTTACCTGCTTCAATAACATAGCTAAGGAAAAATATATTGGCCAGCAAGTAATTGAGGTTGAAGGTTGCACAGTGGTTCAGTGTGTGCACCACCAGGTTTGGGGGGGGGGGTCATTCTGTGTTCTCTCGTGTTGCGTGTGTATTCTCGTGTATGGTCATGTGAGCCCTGTGATAAACCGGCACTGGGTCCAGGGTGTACCCTGCCTTGTGTCCTACCGTTTTACGGTTAGGCTCCAGGATTACCACAACCGTATACTGGATAAGTGGTTAAAAGAATGGGTAAGATAGCAAGTAAGCATTTGTTATCTCTTAAAATTGTCTAGCGCATGGTGACCCATAGTAGGAATTATTAAACAAAATCAGTGTTATTAAAATTCTATGTGAATTGTATGTGAGTCTGCTTGCAACTGAATGGAGAATGCTGGAATAATAATGCAGTTCTGTTTCTGTTCCTGGGTGACTTCAGATGTGATCAGATTTAAACGGAACATTTTGCGATCTTATTAAATATGCCATTTAGGTCTCCATCTTTGGTTGACTTCTCCTGCTATTGAAGGTGACAGCCTTGGAAATAGATTGTTTGCATTTTAACTTATTGAATTGAATGCCACATTCTGACATTTTCTGCATTTTTAATTCCGGTTCACTGTTACGGCTTGCTCTTGTTTTGTTATCATTTGACATTGGGAAACAGAGCTGGAAATGGGTCTTTTGTCAGGCATTTAACAGACCAAATAAAAATGAAGAGCCTCTACCTTTGTATTATTCTCTGAAGCCTGTAAATGGATTCGTAATTACTGGCTGTCTGACTCAGACGGAAAGTAATTGTACTTCCAGCAGGATAGAGTTTACAATCTGTGAGCTTGCGCTGCATTCACTCAACTGATTAATAAAGGCTTCAGGAAGGGTTTCGGTCTCCCATCTGAGCCATTAAAAACAGTTCATAAGAGGGAACAATAAAGCGACCACACCACCGGTCGTAAGGTCCCTCCCTGCCCCGTCCAGATCAAATGTTAGGCTGGAGTGCACAGAGCCCACGCTGCACCCTGTGTGAACAGACATTTCAGCAGGCTTTAGAAATAAATCAGGCCTTTCAGTGCGGGAGAGATCTGCCAGTGCCAACAAGCTTCTACCTGACATTTTCCACGACTTCGGAGGTCCCTAATCCCTTCTCTCGCGCTCTCATTTTTTATTTTTTTTTCGCACAGTGTTTAAGTTGCCGGTGGCACTTGGGAATAGGGTGCCATCACACAGCAGTGCCGTTCGGACTTTAGCATGTGGGCAGGTGGTGCGGAGGTGGAGGAAAGAAGAAGGAATACACTTATCTTAGCATTTAAAGGTGAGCACATGGAAACCAGCGCATGTGGATTTGGACCGTGCCAAAGTCTTAAATTGACAAACATCTGCTCGTTTGTGCTTGCTCTGGCCTGGGCTTGATATCCAGGCACAGATGTGTCATCCTGTATCCTTGACGATAATGTCTTTCTAATGTCATAAGGGCAAGTCTCAATGTCACTGTGTAGAGAGAGAGTGAAGTATTAAAAGATAATTAACATATTCCATTAAAACGATTTAGTTTAATCCCTCATGGTGTCTGGCTTTGACTACAACTAATGAGTACTTTAATAGTATTCGGTTTTCTTCATTTACGAGTAAAACTCTGTCTTACTGAGGTCCATTTCTTAATGTAGTGCCATGTGTCTTTAAATGGCATGCCTGTTGTCTACTAAAAGGGGAGGAAAGAGTGTTTCATTTTGAGCATGGAAATTACAAATCCCTTTAACTGCATCTAGACCAATCAGATATTTCATATTTCACAGCTGACAGATAAAACCCACAAAGGATTTGAAGACACCACATTGAAACATCAGCTACAGTTTTTATTATTTTCATTTATTTTTTTGTGACCAACCACTTTGGGAATATTTATGTAGACTTAGATATGTTACCTCACTGTTTTTATTTTTTAATAGAAAAAAGTTTGTTTTTATAAAACTGATTTTTGAAAACTTTTCCTTTCCTCTCCTTCTGACTTCTCCCACAAAAATAAAAAGTATATAAAAAATTCTTATAAATCTATGATTTATAATATCATCTTTTGACTCCAAATTTACAATGCCTTCAGAAATTAAAAAATGACTCCTAACTAAATGTATTGACTTTTTATTTAGGAATGTAATAGATAATCTAAATGCTTGTTAATGAAGATTGCTATCTCCAGCTTGGAAAGAGAATGAAGGCCACAAAGAGAGGGGATATAAAATCAGTCAAAATAAACTAACACAATCAACACCCAAACACAACCACTAAGAACGCAGCTCTTGCTGGCTAAAGCGGTGGAGTGTTTTGAAGCAACGAGCCAGCAGGTAACAGTATTGAGATTGCAGAAGTAACATTCATTGGTTGGTGACAGACCAGGTATAAAGGAAGCATTGGTAGCAACTTGAATTTGGTAGCTCCTACAGACACAAAAAACACAAACCGAACACTTTTTGTTAAAAGTAAATGGCTGCTTTTTAAATCAGTATGTCAGTTTTGTGTGTTGGCTTATTGACCAAAACAACATTAAACATGTATGTCTCTGACATACTGTATAAGTTCTTACCGAGCATGGACTCTTCTATGAAAACTACATTAGAATCAAAGCAAAATCTTATTCTAAATTTAAGAAATTAAACGCTAACTTGATGCCAGTTTGAGGAATGGTTCACTTAAAGATGTGGCAGGTGGATTAAACTGACGAACAGATTTTGGATTGTGCTTTAACAACAATTCATTGACAATCATCAGACGTCACACGGATTTTGTCACTGTTTTTTTCCTTCCTATTTTGCTTCTGTAATTTGAGTTGTCTTTACAAGTGAAACTTATTTATGGAATAGATGTTATGTAAAGAGTGTTGCACTGAGCAGATGGTGAAGAAGTTTGAACTAGACCCATTTAAAACATTCTGTTTGTAGATTCCAGAAACTCTGTATTATTGCCAAGCAGACTTTTATTTTGAAGATTACAAATATAGAATAAGAAAGAAGAAAAGTGACAGAAATTCATCCAAAACTATTATGCCTAAAATGCTGGATCTTTGTTTTTGGATTCGGCCTGAATTTTTCATGTACTTGTCTGGAAATGTGACGAAACATTGTTCCACGTCGAACAAGCTGAGGCCTTTACTCTAAGTCTCATGACGTTCGAGAAGTCTTGGATGAAATGGACGCCCCTTTGGTGAAGTTCTGAGGCATGACTCACTGTGTTGTGACTCACGCAGTGCTGCGTGGTGACTGCTGCGTGTTGACGGTAACCGTGTCCCCTGAAGCCTGCCGGAATCTCAACGTGTCCGCCAATGACGGTCTGCAGAGGGGTGTTTTGAGATAGAACACGTTTGCCGTGACTTAAGAAAGGGATGTCTGCGAGGAGGGGGCGCTGGTGGTCACTGAATATGCGGGCCTTGTATCGCTAATTCTTATTTTCACTGTCGCTCTCACTACATTCCACAGATTCTGCGCACGACTCTATTGTTGCTTGTCGAATAAAGACATACTGCAATAAGCAAATGCATGATCTGCTTGTTAAAATGCTTGCAGTTTAACCAACGGGAAGACGTAATCATCGTTAATAGTTCTTTTGCCTAGTCTTACAGCTGGTTCACAGTTACAGTAAATAGCAGAAAAAGGCAAGGGGAAATCATCTGATCTGGGTAAGTATTGCAGTTACTGCCTAAACAATTGTAAGAGAAACAGAGTGAAACGTTCTTCTGTCACATTTTAATTCTTTTTTTGCCGATTATTTAACAAAGGCACCACAACTTACGATGTTTCTTATAAGGCGACATATTTCGCAAAGACCCCTACAAAATTCAAAATAAGATGACATTTCACGTGACTCAATATACAAACTAGCAAGGTAAAAATGTTTTACATCAAACTATCTGATTGTGCATTTTTGGCAATTAATAAAAGTTGAATAAATGTATCTAACATTTTCTTTTAATACATCACTGCCAAAAACAATTTTCGGCTATTCCTTGCCAGTTATACTGAAGGCATTCGAAAGCACGGCAATTCAGGGTAGAATAGCCACGATAACACAGTGAAACGGGATCTCTTCACACTGAGCTGCTTCTCATCTTCCCCAGGTTTGATGCCTCCGCATGTGGCTCCTATTCATGGAGAATTTGCTTCATTTGCGTTTTAAAGAGTCAGTCATCCAGCGATTGCCGGTTCGAACAAAACATTTTAAGCTATACATCAACACTTAGAGCTCGTTTCTTTCCCTACAAATTAAGTGTTCTAACACAACTTGGAAATAAAATCACAATGTCATAGATGGACATTATAGTCAATTGCAAGCTTACTTGTTCCCAAAAGATGCAACCATTCCCTTAATAGAGCAAACGAGCCCAGATAAACTACAGAGGGAACCCAGTACCAAGATGAGGAAATCAAAGATCTTAATCTTGCTGTTGAGCTTGGTCCATTTGAGTTGCAGATGGAAGAGGGAGGGAAGGAGGAAGGTCATGGCAGCACCAGTGACGCTGCCCGTTAGCCCCATGAGTAGTGAGAAGTGGGGCACGAATGTGGCCATGAGGAAGGTCAGCAGGAGGAGACTACCCCGAAGAAGCAAGTTTGTTCCCAACCGGCTGGCCTGGCCTGCTCCCCCCTTTGTAATACATGTCTGTAGAACCTCAGTAGCTGCATAGAAGGGCAGGGGGTAGGACAGCAGAGCCTTGGCCAGCAGACAGAGGTTGACCACAGTGCGCAAAGTGGCAGGAAGGTTGTCCGTCACCACCTCCTTCGTCTCCTTGCCCCAGGTGAGGAATGCAAGGACAGAGAAGGCAGTCTTGAAGATGCAAGCAATGAAGTGAGTCCAGGTCATCATGCTGGAGAACTGGCCCCTGTCCTTCATGTTGCCCTCCAAGGTGGGCAGAAAGATCTGAGATGTATAGCTGAAGATGATGACCCCAATGGACATGAGGAATTTCTCAAAGTCCACAGAGACAGCCATCCACGTCCAGGACCAGTGAGGCGACTGCGTTAGGCAGTAGGCGATGATGATGAAACTGATGAGGAACTGGGCCAGGGAACAGAGGAGGCTAAGGCTGGAGACCACATGCAGATCTCGAATCAACATGCAGGGCATGAGGGTAAGGAAAGTGATTATGGACCAGGCTACTGGTGGGAGTGGGAGGTATGGAAAGCTATGTCCTGCGAGGTTGCAACTGACCACCAGGTAGAGGATACAAGTCATCATCAGCTCGACAACTTGAGCTATTTTCACAACTGTGCCACCCAACTGGGGACAGAACCGCACAAAGCAAGCGTTGGCGATGTCCTCGTAGGTGCTTCTCACCCGGATAGGAAGCCCCTCCTCGTCCTCCTCGTACAGGCAGGCGATCAGAATCTTGCCGGTGTAGCTGCAAATGACTGCAGCCAGGACAAGGAGCAGTAGGCCCAGGTAGCCACTTTGAAGCAGGGCATACGGTAGCCCCAGGACAAAAATACCCTTGGAGGGCAAACAGCACAAGCATTATAACAGGAGAGCTAGACATTATTGCAAGAAAATCTGAAGGACAGCCATTCTGAAATTTAGTATTTTGAAAACTGGTGCTCAGTTGTGTCTGTTAAACTGTATAAATCAAATACTCATCTGCTTGGATATGTACAGCTAACCACAACAACGACTGCCAAACACTAATTAGTCTCACGGCCAATCGATGATGCACAGACACTGGAAATCTTTGGCTCAGTCGCAGCTTGCAAACAAATGTTTGAACACCTTCTCTGATATTATAGTGGAGAACATTTAAGTCTAGGACACGTAATCCTGTGGCAGTGTTCTGCCCTGAAAAACTTTGGCCAGATAAAGTGGACATCTGGTAATTAGTGTTACGAGTAGAACATGATGCTTCCTTCCCAGTGCCAGAATAATGTGCGCACTACAAGGCTGTCAGAACTGTCTGGATAGTCATTTGGGCTTCATAGTCAAAAGATTGCACAAATGTTTACTTGCACAACTGAGAGAAACAGTGTTTTACAAACACTGCATTATAAATTTGAAGAAATAGCACTGAGTCTTATAATACTACAATAAGGAATCATTCCTACTTACTATTATCTGCAATTGACTTGGTAGGCATGGTTGACGTTCCGAAAACCTGACACATCTGTTTTCAGTTACATTATAAAATCCCACTGATATTGTGTGAAGGAATCATTCCTTATTCATGCAGCCTTTGCTTTTATCCTAATGCACTGACAGCAATCTTTTGGCAAGACGCAGGTGAGGCTACACCACTCGCGTCTAAAAGCTAGACTCCTCTGAATCGTGCAGCAATAGAGAAGCTGCTACGGTGGGACTGATCTGAAAGACGCTTTCATCCAAAATGACCAGCTTTGCAGCTGTACACTTAAATTAACACAACGGCCAATGATAAGCAGCAGGGCTCTCTCTGTGACTCGAACCTGTCAACATGCAGTTCCCTATACCTTCTCCACCAGCTGCTGCCCTCTGGACATTCCTGTTCTTCATATGTGTCTAAAATATTGACTCTCTGATACACTGATTCTTAATCAGCCGGTGCATTTGTGTGATATAACCATCTCCCTTGTGAATGCTGTGCTCTGCACAAGCTGACACTAGTTACCTGTATGGCATTAGTCACGTTCCAGCCTGCCTCCCAGGTGCTGATCTTGGGACGGACGCTGCTCTGGGTGCCAGCCACGGATGTGCTAGGGAGGTCATCGCAGTATGGTTCTTGGCTCGGCAGACGGGCTTCGCCATGGCTCTCTCTGTTGTCCCCATAGGTCGTGCTCAGCTCATCCCTGTGCACAAACATATGGTACTCCTCGTCACCTCCGCACCGAAATCCACAGCCTCTCAGCAGCCCCACTTGTGTTGCCAGCCAGTTCAGCCTCAACCAAGACATCTCAGGACTATGTTTATAAACACCGGAATTTCTAGAAGCTTCAGTCCTGCACAGTGATCCAGGAGGATAACAGCTATTTTAGCTCAATGGGGAAGAATAGTCTGCAAATGATTTCTCTCCCATCACCAGCTCAGTGTTAGTGGCCAACAAGTGTCAATCTCTGGGTGTAGATCTTACCATGGGAGTACGGTCCACTGAACACCAACACTTCTAGAACTCTAAATTGGCTCCTCCTGGCAATGAAATCTTCCTTCAGGTAGACTGTCAATCGCTGATTGACAGTGTGAGGAGCTGTCTCAGAAAGTAATCACATTCTGCATTTCAGGTAGGAAAAAAAAAAATTACGCTTAGTTTAAGCTACAGGAACCCATCATAGCTGCTTAAAGCCATGTCATTTTCAAGTCCATTGAAATGTAATGGGCTAGTATGCAGCCTCAAACTGCATGACTCTCGTTAAATTTTAATGTCTGTAAAGTGTTATTTGAAAATGTCAGTTGAAATTGTTTGTGAAGGTTCCGTTAACTGCCATTAACTTTGCAAATCACTGTAACTTTTTGTGACACTAGGTGGAACCGTCGAGCTCACTGGTCCTAGACCAGTCATCACTCCTAGCTAAACTGGAGAGCTGCTTTTTCGGTTGTGAACCCATGAATGCGTCCACGAGTAGAAAACAACAGAAACTTAAGTCTTCGAATTGAAGTCTTATAATGTGCTGTATTCATGACAGTGTTAGGCCTTAGTGGAAAAGATAACCTGCAAGTAACATAACCTAGCTGACTGCGTTTCAAGTTTCATAATTATTTAATAGATTCAAATGTTCTTTTTTTATTTTCAGAGTGTAAAAGTGAGAGCTATATATCTGCCGCATGAAGAAACAGAAACATTTTACATTTTAAACAAGATTAGAAACTGATGATTCTATCATGCCGAGGTAGTATTCAACTTTAGTGTGGGAAAACATATGTAAAATAACACAAGCACGTTTCATTTAAAAAAAATAGCAATAAAAAAAACTGCCGTGTAAAATAAGAATAAGAAAAGTTTGAGAATAGTTTCTGAAAAAAAAAAGAGAGAGTGCACGGTGCTGGAGCGCCTGTGGAGAAGCAGGGGAGGGTTTCATTCTTGAACTTCTTCAAAGTCATATTGACATCCTCTACAGAGCCACTGACTCCGACACATTGCGCTAATGAAGAAGTAGAACAGTAAAAATGAGAAGCTTTACGTGTTTCGCAGTCATATCGTTGCTATGGCAATTCAGTCGAGCTCAGCAAAGGGGTGAGTGCAACATTTACTGAGTAACCGCTAAGCGAATTACATTTAAGAATAATAAATCAATCGGCACTTCAGTGAGTGGCTACAGGTTTAGTGGAGGAATGCAACAAGACTTGCTTTTACGGTGATATCACATAATTCACCCCATCAACAAATGATTACAGGAGTCTTTATGGTGTTGATTTGTTTGTGCGTTTGCTTTTCAAACGTCGCACTTTTCCAGTTTAATGTCAGATTCTGATTATGAGAGGATGGACGGAACAGTAGTTAGTTTCTTCCCTCCCTCGCATTTCATCTACACTCGTGAGTTACTTGAGTTGCAGCTTAAATTTACTTTTGATTCAAGTCATAAAACTAGACACTGCATTATAAAACCATGGTTTAACAACTTTGTTTTCTGTATCTCTCAATATAGACTTAATTTAAGATTAATTTGACTTATTTTTGATATCTATCTATCTATCTATCTATCTATCTATCTATCTATCTATCTATCTAACATATGGTATTGCATTGTGAAACAACCAGCTATCCTGAAATATTCATTGATATTCACAACATTTACACTAATTCTGCTAAAGGTGTTTTTCACTTCTCATGTACAAATGTTTTATCTAGTACATATGCCTGCATGCTGTCCTCTGGATTGTCAGTGTATTTTCTTAATTCATGACAGATGTGTGAATACTTTGATGATAACCAGACATCGACTGCTCACAGTAACACACTTTTGTTCATGTTTCCATACTATACCAAGCCAGAAATGAAGCTGGGACGGATCTGTGTAAACGCCTTAGCGCGTACTATATGTTAAATTCACATGTGAGGCCTCCTTGCTTAGATGTGTCTCCAGTGATCTGGGCTTGCGTGTCTTTCCATGTCATGGCAGGGTGACTGCATGTCTTTCCCCAAGGGCTCTCTAACAGGAACACTGCTTTGTTAGACAGATTAGTCTAAAGCAGCTGGGAGGGGATGCTAAACTTAGCCTGAAAACCGATTTATCCATGCACGTAACATAGGCATGGAAAGCTGAGGTAAACCTGCATGCTTTGTGCTAATCACAAATAAACCGGAGGTAACACAGTACCCCTCCCCCCCCATCCAAATTTCTAATGGCTTTCATTTTAGATTCTGGTCATCACTGACATCGGGAGTCAAAGTGTGCTTAATGTGGTGGTGCGTAATGGCTGTCGTTCATCAATGTGATGACTGGGGCGTGGCAGGTAGTGATGGAGGTGAGAAAGTGAAGTTTTAAAGTATAACGATGCATCGTAAATACGCCACAGGGGTCCAGGTTTTATGCAGTCATCTCAGCGTGTTATATTGCCGACATGGTGTCTCATCCACAGTATCTCATTTTGTGAAAATACAAATTTCCATTTATTATGGTATTTTATTCAAAATATGAAGACTTGTAATGGTGAAAAAAGACAGCAAATGTCAGCAAGAACCTCAGAATGATCCGTTAATTGCATAAGTGTTCAGCTCATATTAAAGAGGAGCTGCTCTAGCAGGAGCTCCCGCTGCACATCTTTTTGGGAAGGTCTGTGCTAACTCCACACTCTACCGGTGGAACTGATTCCCTTCTCGGAAAATTCGCTCAAGTCTCTTGTACTCACGGACAATAGCTTCCTTCCTCTTTCTGCTATGCTGCCCGTAGACATTCTACTCATTAGCTACTCGCTCTAGATGGTGTTAACATTTGGAAAGAACTGTTCCTGCAGCTGTACTGTCTTAAGTAAGTGTAACTAGTCTTATGTCTCTGAATTGCCCTTACTGTGTGAGTACAGGATAAGTGGTCATAGAAAATGGATGGATGACCTTGTAGTACTGGCTAAGAAACAGTCCTTTGCTATGTTGGTCCCACCGTTATGCTGAGTTTAAAGGATGGTATTGACTGAATTGTGCTGAGTTGGCACCAGTCGTAATGTCTAGCTTTTATAACGAATAAATAAGCTCGGTCAGAACACAACACCTTTTGGCAAGCACATTGTTGTAAAATCTATGTGGCTTATGTTAGGTAATGGCTTCCTTCTTACCACCCAGGCATATTGGCTATATCTGTGATCTATTTGTCCATTTTCCTTACAGCCAGAGTTGCAGTAATCAAAAACCTTTACCAGGAAACAGAGGGCCAAAGGCAGGCTACTCCTTGACTGTGACATCAGTCCATTGCAGTGTAGTTGTGCACGAAAGTCAGTAAATACACTAATGTGATTGGACCACTGTTTTATTGATTTTATTTGTCCATAGAGGAACAGAGGAAAGCATTCAAGCTCCTTACACATAGAGCTGGGGTTTGATTTAATCCTGCCGTCCAAGGGGTATGAGGCACTAGTGACCATTGTGTCCAGTGCATCCTGGACATTTTTGACCGAAGAACCTTCTTCCCCTCGTTGGCCATTGAGCTTCAGTGGCTCTTTAATGTCACAATTGCATTCTCAGTGGTGTTCCTCAGCTGTGTCCTCCAAGCTCGGCTGCTGGACTTCTAGGCTGCATCTTATTTGCAGTACAATTAATTTTTCACTTTTGAATGATTCAACAGGCCACGCTCACAGGGATGTTAAGAGTATTTGATATTTTTCTCGTCTCCTGCAAAGATTTTATTCCTGACTTGCTCTAAAATTTCTCTCTTCACGGTTGGTTCTTTGCTTGACATTTACCTCAGAAATCTGAGAAAAAATAGCTTTTTAATATGAAATCTTCAAATATCATTCTGAAACTCTTATTAATGAGGAAACAACCAATTTTGTTTCTTGTTAAAGTAATTTTGTGTTTCTAAATTAATTTAGACTTTCCACAGACTTTTAATACACTTTTAATCACTTTACATGTTAAATACACTTTAAATCCATTTATTAAGTATACAATTTTATATGCAGTTATCAAGTACAGTAGGTATGTGGCCAGAGTCAAAAGCATACAGCACGTTTAATGGTTAGTTAACCCAATAAATTGTTAGTTTGTTTTTTTTTTTTTTTTACTTTGGAGACCTATGTGTAATTAATCTTAATATTGCGCATTGAGTAAATTTTTATGCAAATAGGAGGATTCCATATTTATTTAATATTACATATATCTGTACGTTTTCAGGTTTCTTGTGTGTTGAATGTCTGAGCGTGTTGCATGTACCCTTATGTAAAAGCCACATTTGTTTTGGTCATAATGGGCAAAATATAAGGCATGTCAGCAGATACAAGGTGCCTGCGAAAGTAGAACTTCATATGTTCGGGTTTTGACTTTGGCTTTCCTCCACTTTCACTCAAATGTTTGCATGTTTGCCATGTGGTTGTGTGAGTTTCCCTCGCACGGTCCGGTTTCATCCCTCCCCCCATCCAAAGGCAGGCACCCGAAGTGGATTTGTGATTCTGAGCTGTCTCGCTCTTTTCCTCTCTGACTGAATGGATGTGAATAAATGAAACATTACTCGATACTTGATACTTCAGAGTGCCTCAAGCTGTAAGCTTTACAGGAACAGATGTAAAATTTGGGTAAGGTTTCCCGATACTTTCAAAAATCTTTGGGTTGTAGGTGTGATTTTAATGATCTTGTTGTGCCTCTCACTACCACTGAAGTATAGAATTTTTAACATTCAGAAGCATTTCTAATAAGGAAACTAGCAATAATCATAAGAAAACTGTCCATCCATCTGTCATTCTGCTTCTTTTGGTGAAGGTCAAGATTACAAATTATAAAAACTTCAAAAATATGTAGGTATGTACCCAGTCAAGTAGCCCTTAACGTGTTTTCTTCCATAGACGTAGTTAACCAGGATTCCCAAATTTATTGATTGTTCTGTCCGTAACCATTTTTGATTTTTTTTTTTTTGTCAGGTTTACGTGTTTTTATTAAATGCCAAATGTTGGTCTGTGTTCTCATATCATAATGAGTTGGAGATGGAATAGCTCTCATAGAGTGCACAGCGTCTGACATAATACACAGTACTGCAGTTCATTAGAACTAGGGCCTACATTTTCTAGAATTAGTTTCAGCCTGTAAGTTTGTTTTTTACTCAGTTTTATCAGAGGACACCAATGCATTGTTATGATGAGGGATGTTCTTTGGACCTGGGTCTCCAAATGTCTTTAGCGTAACAACTTGATAAAAATCAATAATTAATTCTATGACAGTAACAATGGAGAGTTGTGCTGACTCTAGGCTGACTTCTGTTTGGTCAATACTGATGAAAAGAGGCTAGGAATACAATTTCATAAATTTGTGCGTGCACTTTGGTGATTATTTGAAATGGGCTTGCCTGTCAAATACATAAATGGCTGTCCATACCTCTTTTTGTTGTGTATTAGATGTGTGTAATGAAAAAATGAAAACAATAGAGTTTTCCTGAATGCAGTTCTCCAAGCAATTCCAGTGGATGACCTTACATAACACAACTTGATCACGTGACACTCAACGAAGAGCCACCTGTAGCATGCATGCTAATCTCAGTTGTTTTCTTAATTCTTGTAACACATTTGGTTGGATGGAGAGGTAGTAGTCCACTCTACAAATTGTATAGCTTTAAGTGGATATAAGTGTGAAGAGGGGTGATTGGTATGGCTCTGGATACAGTCTGGCCTCCAGTGGCCTTGGTTCAGGCTCAAGGATATAGGAGGTTTGGTGCTTCCTGCTCTCAATTTGGGGAAGGGGGGGTATGCAGAGTGTGTGCTGTCAAGCCTCCCCTCAGGTTTTCACTTTTCTGGAAAACTTCTCTGGTGAAATCTAAGCAGGCCATTACGAGTATCAATGCGTGCTCTTCAGGTTTTCCTGAGCTTCTGAATCAAGTCCTTGTCTGTGGACGTCATCAGGCCAGGTGACCCACAGCGTTTCTGTAAATGCTCACATTAACTGGCAGTTCAAGGCTGTGTTGTACCTGGTGCTGAGTTATGATTGTTATGTACTGTCGTGTACAAATGAGTGATTGGTGGAAATGGAATATTCCTTATTCCTTACACCCTGCAGGTGTAAGATATGTTGAGGGTGGGGGTAGATCTCCCAGGGTATGATGATAATTTCACCTATTTTAGTTGGGGTTTGTTTTTGTTTTTTTCTGACCCCACATCTTGATGCTGAACCCTGCAGCCCACTGTATCCTTCACCACATCCTAACTGCTATTTAATTTTCCCCTTGTGCAAATGCTAAAATGGCAATATTTTATTTTTATTTTACTCAACAGTAGTCAAATTCATTTCTATCCCAGGTCGTGAGTGTCCATTCGCCAGTCTCGCTCTTTGCCAGTCTCACTCTTCACCAGTCTCACTCTTCACTTGTTTCACTTTTTACCAGTATCACTCTTCATCAGTCTCACTCTTCACCAGTTTGACTCTTCACCAATCTCGCTCTTCACCAGTCTTGCTCTTCGCCAGTCTCACTGTTTGCCAGTCTAGCAGCATCAGTGCTGCACAAGCCACCACTTCCACTTCCTTTCTAGTGCTTCCACAACAGAACATTCATTAAGAAGACCTATGACACAGTCATACCCGGGCATGCAAACGACAGAAGTCCTCCTAGCTTTGGAGGGTGCCGTTTTGTCAGAGTTTTTGCAAATCCTGTAACCCGTATCATTTTGTGATGGCTGTCAGAATAGTTATCTCTGATGCGGAGACTCTATTGAGGATTATAAAAATGGAGAAAATAATGGCGGCTAGCATCTGTTCCTTGCATGCATCAACCAGCCTCTTCCTCTTGGGGATGTGTTCAAATTATATTTCTATTTTGTCTTGAGCTACATATGTGGAAATTTTAATGAAAGGTGGTGGACCTCAACAAGGAGAGGGGGAATTTAGTGTATTTCTATCAAGTATCACACTGCTGGCCCCATGTTTAGTGCTTAAAAAGAATGAAGTACCTCCTGCAAATTGTACCTGTCAGCCTATTGAATATAAAATTGCTCAATTATGCTTTTAAAGAGGTCTGCCAATAGGTGGCTTATTATAGCAGGCTTTTCAGTTCTAAAGGCTCCCAACATATGTCAGAAAAAATTGCGGAGATGGAGAGTGGTCAGTCAAAAACAAGCTTTGAAAAGTTATGAGTGTAATATGGCCGCAAGTAAGTAATGAAGATGACAATGAGTTTATATGGGTGAGTCCATCAGAGAACTAACAGTACAATTACACTGCTTACCAGAAACAGGGTCCTTAAAATACAAAAAAGTTCAAGAAAATATCAGATGTGAACCGGGCTCTCCTTCCTATGCAAAAATAGTGTGTTTTTTGTTCCGTAGTAGTTACAGTATTACCTTACACCTAATCTGTCAGAATGAGTACTTTCAGTGTAGCATTATTCACATCTAGTTTATCCCTTTATTATGACTGTCTGCAACAAGGATCTGCAACTTTGGGATTTCACACTAACATTATATGGGCTGGAGGAGGTGGCACTGATGAAAATACAGGAGGCAGAGCTGGAGGTGGCAGAGTTAAAGGTGTTAAGATTTGCATTGGGTGTGACGAGGATGGACAGGATTA
>JAACJT020000005.1:77046-108822 GCA_009936485.2 Gymnarchus niloticus
ATCCTTCATTGAGTTGGGTACTCTACCTTTATACAACATGATACTCTCAGTTCCATCACAGAGTAGACTGCTCTACCCTTATACAATATGGTACTCTCAGCTTCTTTGTTGAGGAGGCGTCTCTGCCATTACCCAACAGGATGCATGCAGATCCTTCATTGAGTTGGGTACTCTACCTTTATACAACATGATACTCTCAGTTCCATCACAGAGTAGACTGCTCTACCTTTCCATATGATACACTCAACTCCATCACTGTGTCCTGCTGTTGCACATTTAAGTTATAATGCAAGGATGCTTTTAAAACACATATTAATGGCTATAACCAAAAAATAATGGTTGTAATGATGAGAGCTTAACAGGAGCCTCTAAACCTACCTGATTGTAAAACACTTCACTGGTTGTGCATTGTTAAATAAGCAATGCATAACTCGGTGAGTTTAGTCCGTCATGAAGGTGTCTTCATAATGCTTTATGATTGGGCAGGAGGTATTTACACAGAAGCCATTCCCTATCAGTGTGTGCCAGAGTGTCAGTTGACTAGCGCTTGAGCACACATCCTGGGTTTCTTCTCCTTGCTCGTTGGGACCTTCTTGGTATGCTGTGCAGGATCCTTCATGCTCAGCTGCAAAACATCAAACATTATATTAGAAGTAAATACAGGAGGAGAGGAGGAACAACATTTTTATTTGGAAATGTAATTTAATTCATAAAACATCAGAAGGTGTGTATATATTTATGCGGAAGGAGAGGAAATTGTTTGGGGAAAGTAATTTGTTATTGAGATTGCAGTATGCATAGCCTCATGACTCAGAAAAGTGCTGCGTAAGCCAAAGAAAACGCAGGCCGTCTGTGAGGAAGTGGCTATTGCCCCGAAGTGCGTAAATTACAAGCACCATCTCTGTGTGGCGGGCCAGCTTCCGATGAGCTCGCACAGCCACTCGTGTCATTTTAATCAGGTTCAGGAAGAGTGCTGAATTACCTCCAAGGACCAGCTGTTAGTAATGTGTCAGCCAAAGTGGATTTTTCATCCTCATTTTGATCACTCAGAGAGCGTACAGCAAGAATGAATGACTAGTTTGTTTTGATGTCATGTCCTGACAGGTCTTTTTCCACAATGGCAGAAAGAGAGGCCACGGTACTTATTGTGTTATTGGAGAATATAAACATTCTGTGTGATGGATCTGAAGTGGGGTGTATCAGTGAATATGACCCTGTGTAACTGGGGTGGTTTTGTCTCTGCGTTGCGTGTGTTAGTGATGAAGGACAGTGACACCCAGCAGGCCATCAGACTGAACCACTTTATTGTGCCCTCTCTGGCAAAATTAAAACAACAGCCAAGGAAATCGAGTGGCAACCATATCATAGACTCCTCTTTCTGCTCATAACGTGACAGGAAAGATGCGGCAGAGGAAACATACAAATTTCTTAAAAAAAAATGTACATCTTAGTAATTAATTAAGAAGTTCACCGCATACAGAACGGTTTAATTGAACAATCACATCCAAAGCAATAACTGGTAACGAGAAAAATGGATACATGAAAGATTTAGGATTACAATCCGACAAATTTAAATCAAATATACCTGGAAAAATTAAAACAGCTGCTTGAGGAAATCGGGTGGCAACCGTAACTCCCTTAAGGGTGAACCAAAATTTTAACTTCACTAACGTATTATTATTACTATTGATTAATTAGAAAATTGTCAGGCATAAGAGGGATCATCATTAAAGTATAAGCCAATAAGTATTACAATGCTATATTTCCATGTTATATATACGTTAGACAATTGTTTAAGCGTATACTATTAATTGAATTATCTTGGATTAATTAGGGGACACTACACCACGTCTTTTCCTCTTTCTGCACATACCACAATAGGACAGGGGAAATAGACGAGAGAAAAAATGAAATTAAAGTACAATTCATAAGGACCACCCACCCATAGGCTCAGCACTGTAAGATACGGCCATTAGAAAAAAAAAGATGTCAAGATAAACGAAAACTGCAGATCATTCTGCAATTATGCTTTTATTGAGCTCTTTAACCTGTTACCCCTGCAACAATATATTTTAATGTAAGAATATCTAAGTGAACTATGAGAACACCATTAATTATACATTTCATTCTCAAAGGGCTTTCTTGCATTGATATGTTGTCAGTACGTGTTGCTAAGTAACAAAAAGTGTTTCACAGGAAACAGCTTAATGTCAAATTCATTTTCAGCAGTCATATAGCCATTCAGGTTCGATACGATCAAGAGTCATCTGGAGTCTACTGAGGGAAGAGTGGGGTATAACATGGAGGAGAAGTCACTCAAATATGCTGTTAAACACAGGGTAATTCTGAGCCACCACATATAATACAATAGTTCAAATTGTTTCCTCTCGCAAGCCACAAATTGAGGTACTCAGAGGACACCAGCTGGGGAAACTTTAAGAAGATGCAAATTCCCAGCAAAACCTGCTCTACAGCTCATCCCTAGCTGTGGGCTGAAAAAGCAGTACCTGCTGAGTGACTGAACCCCCATGCTGGAGCCTGTAATAATCCTTTGTAGTGAATGGTATGCTGTCAGCTGTTTTGAAATACCTCCCCCCTGTCATTGTTTGAGTTCTGGAATCTCTTATCTTGTTTTTGAGATTAATGAGCATCGCATACACAGTGCCTGTACATGTGACCTTAGTGTAGAAAAGAACATGGACCGGGAATCTTTTCTGTAACAGCTGTCATTTGGAGTTAGCCTTTAAGTACTGCTGTTCCAGGTAGGGCATGTGGTTTATAGTATTTTGTTCAATAAAAATTTATCAAGGAAAAAGTATTTTGAAATAGTTCCCTTCCCTTTCCTGTTAACAGCAACACCCCTTTATATTCAATAACCATTTATGATATGCATTGGTCATGGCCAGTGTCAGGGGCCCACTGCCGTCTTGGATTGCAGGACCATGAGGTAAGGATGGTGAGAATGCAGGGGTTTAATGACAAAATAAAGGAAGAAACACTGCCAAGCACAAGGGAAGAAACCCAAAGATTAACAAGAAACGACAAAGCTGGAACTGTGGGCACAAACAGGCACGACTTGGGCATTACCAGACGAGGACAAAGACAAGGAATTATGAAGAGGCTTGGAAATGCCATTAACAACATGGAGAGCACTCTACCATCCAAACCTAAACAACAAACTGAAACTAAACAAACTAAACAAAACAACCAAACAAACACTTGACCTAGACTAGAGAGGAAGCTAGACTTGAGAAACAGGTGCGACATGTGAGGGCAATCAGGGCAAAAGTGATTAAACTCATCAGGGAAACAAAGAGACGTGGACACACCTAAAACCCGGACTTGGGGAACCCAGAACACTGGTAGAGATGTTACACATAGGTAACACGGGGCATGCAACACCCTGTGGACAATTCATAGATACCAGTTCACCCAACAGTATGTCTTTGAACTGTGTGATAAAACCAGAGTACCAGCAGGGAACCCAAACAAATGTAGGGAGAACATGCAGGCAGAACATATGGACAGAGCCAAGAACAGGAATCAGACCCACTTGAGCACAGGAACAATTTATTGGTCGGTATACCTGCATGGATGTATGAAAGGCAGGCTGTGTGAAACAGGCCTTCAGTTTCTGGTTCTCTAGTAACATCTATTGCAATGGGTTGGCACCTCATACAGGGTGTCCCCCACCTTGTGCTCTAAGCTGCCTAGGGTAGGACTCAAGCTCCCCATGACCCTGAATATGATAATGCGGTTTTGAAAATTGCATGGCCGGATAGTAACATCTGGTCAGTTGGCCACAGAAATGACCAGTGCCTATGATTTACCTTCCTTGTTGTCCGTCAGATAACAGTAATGGCACAACCACTGCTCCCTGCAGGTGACGAGAATGTTGACGAATGATATTATCTGAATGGCATCAAAACGACAGCATGACCAGGCCGCACAAGTGGTGGAAGCCAAAAAAGATAAATGCAGCTTGCTGGCGACCTCTGTGTACCTGGAGCCGGAAACGAGCATCTGCCGCAGGGCTCACATGCTGGCAGTCAAAACGTAGAAATTGAGTTGCCCATCAGGAAACTGAACTAATGGCTTCTCAGCTCTCCAGTGTCTGCTGTCTCTGAAGGACTCCCCCACACGTGGGTCTTCCTTCCCTGGGGGTACATGCTTAAATCTGATTTTCATTTGTCTCACACTACATATTGCTGTAGCAGCAAATAAGGCATTATTGAAACGTCTGTTGGAAGTGCTTAGCTCTGATTCATTGGAAACAAATAGCAATTCAATAAGCGGATTAGGCTTTTAACATATTAATACTGCATATTGCACTCTGGGGCACTATTTTCAGACTGTTTTAGTTTTTAGCAGGGAAAAAGGAGACCTTTGTGAAATTATACCAAACTATGCCGAATATTAAAAATGCCTTCTCATGTTTTTGAAGATGTAGACTTACCTGGAAACATTCTCTGTGCTTTCCAGAACTCTGAACGACATTTTGTAGAAAGTACAATGAAGAAAAATTATTTGAAAAGAAAAAGTCATCGTTGAAAAATTTTCAACAAGAAAGTCGTAACTCTAGTGGTAGATGGATGATATACTTTACTGTAAATTAATTCTCAAACAGATATTTTGATTTGCTGTTTTTTTGAATTGTACTTCAGCTGGTATTTGATTTCTTTCTAGTCAAGGATCACCATGTACTAACAAATATATTTTAAGATATATTAATTTTCAAATCATTTTTGCAGTTTGTGTTTTGAAGACAATAAACTGAATGACATGTAATAATTAATCACAGTTGCTAAATGAGGTCAGGTATTCAGTTTCATGGTCTCAGAGTTGTTTGTTTGTTGTTTTGCGTTGCAAAATAAGCTCAGGAAAATTTTTCCCCATCAGAATGCGCACACTACTTGGCCAAAGGTATGAGGACACGTCTGTTAATTATTGATATCGGGTAATTAAGCCACACGCATTGATATAGAATTAAGCACACAGATATGCAATCTCCAGCAACAAACACTGGCAAGTGGGACAGGTCATTCTGAAGAATGTAGTGGCGCCATCACAAAATGCCCTTTCCAGCAAGTCAGTCTGTTAAATTTCTGCCCTGGTTAACTGTACATGAAGTGACTGCATAAAGGACACACCTTGAAGCAGCAAGAGTTCAGTTGTAAACTGGTAGGTCACACGAACAGAAAGGAACCTGATCACATAAAACTCAACCCCGCTAACACTGTTATGGCTGAGTCCTGCCAACAAATGTTCCAACCCCTTATGGAACACTTTCCCAGAAGAGCAGAGACAGCAAAGCATAGCAGCAGAGGGAGGACAAGATTCCTATTTATATCCTTCGTTTTGGAATAAAACTTTGTACTGGATGGTATCCACGTACTTTTGGCTATATAATGCATTTCAGAGACAGACCATCTGAATTATCCTGATACCAAAAATGAAGGAGCAACTGGCAGTCAAGCCCAAGTCATTTAATTGAAAATACAGACAGGAGTCAATGAGTCCATGAGTGTATGGTGGTCTTGGGAGTTCACAGTTTCAAAGATTGAGTTGCAGCCATTGTTTGAGAAGGACAATAGTGTTTCAGCCATTATTAATTTATGGCTTATGAAGCTGCAGTAAGTGTATCTGTTTTAACAAAAAATTAAAATATTACTAATGATAATGATAGTAACAGTAAAGATTTTTGCACGTTGTCTTTCTTTGTATGAGGTTCCTCCAGGTAATCGTGTTTCCTCCCATGGTCCAAAGATGTGCGTTTAGGTGGCTGTAAATAGCCCATGGTGTGTGCTCTGTGTTTGTGAGTGATGGACTGGCATCCCGTCCTTCCTCGTGCTCTTTGTTTCTGGGATAGAGAGAACCAGATTACCGCAGCCCTGTATCTTGTGAACGATTATGGGAAATCTGTGGACGGCCGGATGGAATAGCACTCAGGATTAAGGAACATGGAAAAAACAGATTGGACAGAAAACGGAAACTGATTGTGTGGAGGTTGAGCCGTAATGGCCACCGAGGAACACAGGGGGTGGCTGACCAGGATGCAGCCTTGGGAGCCTCATGTTAAAATCTGCTATATGAGTTACGGCATGGCAGACTTCTCTCCCCATTCCGTCTCCACTTCCTGTTCTGTGATCAGGGCCAGGGGGATGGTGGGAGGGGCTAGGGCCCCAGACCCCCGCCAGATGAAACAAAACCGCTCTTTCACCTTTGGCACCCACATGCGCACTCGGCCAATCACATATCAGAAAGGCAGGGTTAGGATCCTACTTTAGAGTCTGTGCTGTACCTTGATTGGCGAGAGTTCTTGGCAGAGGTTCAGACCCACAAATGTCATGTCTAGGCCCTGGCATTAACACTATGATGCCCCACAATTTGCAGTTATGTCTAAGAGTTTGAGTTTGGCATGGAACATGCGCCATGCTTATTGGGATGATGCACACAGCTGTATGTCAATACTACATGGACTGTTAGGTACCCAGCTCTGTAGGAGTGGTTTCTGCACAAACCAGTTCAAAGCCGTTGGATGACTTTTGTCCTGCTGTTGCTAATTCTGCCACCGTGGATATCCGTAACCCACAATCGCCGGATGACACGCTACATGTTGAGAGGTTATGCGGTGCGCAGGCAAAGGTTTAATGAAAGCAACAGATTGAGGGGACAGGTGGTGCATCTGATTTAGATAAGAGCTCAGCCTCGTGGTTGTAGTAGCTAAAACAAGAAACATGCTTACCCTAAAGCAGACTTTTTGATACTCTGAGTTTAATTTTAAAATGTTGTCCTTTGTTCGTCATTCTTTAATTTCTTTTGCAAACATGTAACATAGCATGTCTGTATGTATGTCTATTGCAGGGTTTCTTTGTAGTGTGCATCAAAAGTAGTATTTACTCAATTCAGTTAATATTTTAATTTTGCTGCAAAACAATTTCACAGATTATCCTCTGTTATCATCGAAAGCTCATTGTGAAACTAAAAGCGAATGCACATCAAATAATATATTACTTTTTTTTTGGTAACCTGGAGAATTTTAAAAGGTGATATTTTATGAACAAGCACGTAAGGACAAGAACCAATCTACACGTAATAAAAAGGCCTCGAAAATAATGCATATCTGAAGAGTGGAAAGCTGTCAGTAGTCCAGTGTTAAATCGGTGATTTATGGAAGGGGTAATGTTGTTAATCTACATCAGGAAAGTTCTGTAAAATCCAGTAGGAAACGAGTTCTCCAGACCGTGGCAGGAAAGCCCAATGATGGCTGCCTGGAGGGTTTAATAGGTTACATGAGGTAAAAAATGCATGTACAGGTTTAATTTGGTTTGTTAATGAGTGGAGACCCAAAGCAGGCTAGACGGGTAGACTACAGGCAAGACTAAATAAGTAAATACCCCCCCCATGGGATACACTGTAATTGTTGTGTACTGTTTCCAAAAGCAGTTTGCCTTGCTATTTTAAAAATGCAACATTTACTGTTCTTGAAGACAACAGGCCAGTGTACATGAAAAACTGAAATCATATTCATATGTCAAATGATCACGTAGTGTTGTAAAAAGTTTTTTTAGGTAAAATTATTAAATGTGATAAAAGATTAAATACATTAGACTTTAAGTGAGAGCCATAATACTTCGATAATACTTAGATAGTATTATTATTATTATTACCATTGTTACTATGGAGCACGATGGTAGAAGACTGGGATGTGCTTGTTTCAATGTTGAAGGGGGTCTGTGGTTTAATATAAGTTTAACTTTCATCTGAGTGCACAGGATATTGAAATGTTTGCTTTGGCCTTGGATGGGCTGTAAGGAGACATGCCAGCTCTCTCGCAACCTCTGTCCTAATGAAATGTGGATGAACGCAGCTGTAAACGTCTCTGTGGCTCAAACTCGACTGATGACTTTTAACAGAGATTTACCGTGCTTTTGAGCCATGCCGCCATAAATCACACTGTTTGGTCGCCAGAGGAAATGAATGACCGTCACATGGGCCTGACAGAGAGATGAGCAACACTCGATAGCATCTTTCAATGCGCAGGTTGCGTCTGAGCCACAAAGGGGGCAGAGGACTTGATTAATCTGCTTGCCACGGTGAGCCTCATTTTCCAGTGTTGTCTTTGTCTCAGTACAGTTAACAAAACAAACATGCATTCAGTCTGCATTTGCTGGGCCTCAGTCCAAGGGGCAAACAAGATTGGAAAATCTCTGCTTTGTTTGCATTTAATCACTTTAAGTCACTTTTCAAAATGTATGAATGGAGTCGGCCAATGGTTTTTCTATTACATTCCTATTCCCACATCCAGACAAAAACACTACATCCCCCCTGAGGAGACCGCTACATCTGCAGAGCATTGTTGCTTGATTCTGCATGGGGGAGATGGGTCTTGAAGACCTCGTACAGCCAAGGTTCAGTAAAGGGGAGTTTGACCAGTGCTGGATTAGCGAGTGCTCAGATCCCTGGCTGTCTTTAAATTTCCCATTAAAACATTTCTAAAGGTTGTAGTACAAATGGAGTTAATTTGTTAAACTTGCAGCTACACAAAGATTGCTATATTACTTGTTGAAAGGCACACATCTGTTATAAATTAGGAGCGATGCTTTTCTTTCGTTGTCTTATCTAGTGTTTTTAATGTCATGCACTTTTTTTTACTTTCCACTTATTTGTATGTGCATCTTTGTGATCCAAGATGGGACACATGAAGTTTCAAAACCCATGGTAGGAGGGAGCATCCCGAACTACTAATCAATGCTGGCTTTTCTGTTGCTATCCCCAGCATTGATTGGTTAGTTCAGGGCACTCCTACCCATCATGGGTGTTGAAGCATCATCATTTGTCCCATCACTACCCAAAATAACAGCTGATGTTTTATATGATGTTAGCATTAAGCTATTTGGCACAAAGCGTTGCATTATTTATGTGATTAGGTGAAACCAACACCCTGGCTTCGAGCAGCGTGGAAGAATTTCACCTCTGAAATCAAGTCTAGACGATTCGCGTGTTACTTGTGTTTGTATGTTTCTAGCTTTATATTTAGAGAGTACACTTTCCTGTTTATGCGTCCAAAGTTTGCTTGTAAACAGCCGTCGCTAAATATTTGGTCTGAATTTCTGTTTTCGCTGGTCATCAGCACAAGTGCTCATGTCTTCCTCTTTAAAAATATTGGCCTCTCTAATACAGAACATAATTGTATTGCACTGAGTGGGAGTGGCTTTGTATTGGGTTTCAGATGCTCATTTTAATCTCAGGGTGTTGGGCTTTCCTGAGTTGGAGGGGGAGCTCAGTCACGTGACATGGGGCTGGGAAGAAGGGACAGGGGTTGTATCTGGGGATGGACCTGACAAACACAACGGAGACAGAATACAGCCACTTCACTTAGCCCCACAGCTGAACGTCCACATCCCCCACCTTTGCCTTATACATGTACATCTTAGCTCCGCCCATTTATGCCTCCGTTTTCCACATCTGTATATTCGGAGTCATGCTAGGACCAGGAAGTGCAGAGCATGTGCGTCTGTGTATCGCTGTTATTCTGGAGAGCTGGATCTATCCATCTGTGCTCATTGATTTGGCTCTCTACTGTGTTGTAGAACAAGGAGTTAAACCGAGAAGGAATATTTCTGGAAAACATTATTTGCCTTTTCTATCATTTCATCGGGAGCCGTTCGCCTTTATTTATGCATGTTCTAAGATGAGAGATTTCATTTATGGTTTGCTTCATTGGATTTTGATTGATGTTTATGTTCTGTTGTGGGGCAACCTTGACTGTGATGAATCTTATATCAAACTGCAGCCTGTTTTTCAATATGATTGAAGGCACTACCAGTGAACTTTTCTATAAGCACTACAGGTGCTGGGCTTTAGTTGCTTTCTTGTGCTCTAGTTTATCCAGCCCCTGCTGATGATGATGACGTGCCCTCTCTGGGTTCATTCCGAGTCCACCTGTGGGCATGTTTCGCTCGAGTTTCGGAGCATGAAGAGTCCAGGTTTTTATCAACACAGAGAATACTGGACGGGCATGGAGATTAAGTGGAGCCATTTGTACGAGTCAAGTGTGGGCAGAATGGCGTGTGTTGAAGAAAAGAGAGGGAAATGTGAGCGAGCTCTTGTTCTCTTTGAAGGACACCTCCTGTGAGCCGCTGTGTACAAACACAGGTCTAAAAATGTGTAAAAGCATGGAACTCAAGAAGTATTTTTTCTTGGTTTGAGCAACATGAGCTATACACACAAAATGTAATGAATTGTATGTAACAAAAGCAAACAGTATCATTCCTTTATTATTTAATAATGCTACAATCTATACTTTTATGTTGTGTATATAAGGCTTTCAGTACAGGTGAAATAAGAAGCTCGCAGATTACCTGTGATTTTTTGCCTGTCTGATCATTAATACACACTGTATGCAAGTACAGTGAGCGAGAAAAGCTTAATTGTCACTAGAGTTATTGATCTGTGTGAGAAAAACTAGACTAACATCAGCTCACAGCACATCCAAGAAAGCTGTTCATCTTTCCTTCATGTCTAGTATGAAAAAAGCTACAAAAATAAATATGAAAGCTGCTCTTGTTTTGATTTTTATTCAGATATCACGGAAGATTTATTTGTCCTTACTGCATGACATTTCAGAAAGAACGGAACTCCAAGTCTGCGGCATCCTGCAATGCTCTAGGGCACTCGGATTTACCATTCCGACATCCTGTCCTGTAGGAGCTTCCTGAATAGCTGTGTGCTTCTCTTTATAGCAGAGTCTCTCTGAACTGCGGTCCAAAGGAAACAGACGTCCTAGCCAACGCATAGTGCTGGTGAGCAAAGCAATGAATGGCCGGCTGTAAAAATGTTATAAAAAGGTGCCTCCTGGCCAATAGCTAATCACAAGTTGGCCTAACTCTTGTTATGGCGGTAATTAATTTCTCGGTGTCTGACAGGACATTTAATTATCTGGGAACTCTGTATTGTGCCGCAATGTGCCATTGTTGACAGAGTGACTCGAGCACTGAAGCCTCTCTTCATCACAAGATTCATTACAGATGCCCTTCCTGGGTCGTGATTAGCTGGTACAGTGTACAGTGAAGAGGCTGCTTTTTAAAGATCTTTCCTTTAACTCAAGTTAGGTAATTTATAGGCTGTTTTTATCTCTGGGCACAAAATATTAAAAAATATCCTACTGGCAGCAGTGAAATTATTGTCTTGTTTTAGAACCATTGACATGTAATGTTCAGTGTATTCCTATTCTACTTGGTCAACAAAGCTCGTATTTTACACAAACGGGGGAGTCAGCGTCGCAGTTTGAGGCTGTGCAGTCTGTCAGATGGCGGAAATATCTGTCTGCTTGGGAGGTCCCTGTCGCGGTGTAACCGCCATTTGCGCCTGCTTGCTAGACTGCAGTTTGCAGCTTTTCTCTCTTCCCGGCCTGCTAAGCAGCACAGGCTGGGAGACTCTTGTGCATTCTGGCAAGTGACAGACGGGAGGGGGACCGACATGTCATTGGCCGTGATGGAGCACCGTGCCTGTGCACCTTGGCACCTAACAGACATGATGCACCGATTCAGTGTGTCCCTCTGATGCGACGCACAGTGGAAAGATGGGAAATGAACATTGCTGTATCAGTCAAAGCCTCTTGGAGCACAACCCAAAGTCGATACAGGCAGACACATTAAAGTGGGCAGAAATGGTGAATGGTGGATGATTTCACCAAATGCCCTAAGGATGTAAGTCAAACACATGGCTCTCAAGGCTTGAATCAATCTAGGTAGGCCTCACTTCCTTTACGGCTGCTTTTCTCCTTGAAAGAACGAAGACATTGACTTAGGGAATGCAACCAATTTCATCATTCATATGTCAATTAATGAGCAGCTTTTCAGATTAATCTGATATTTTAACTTAAATATTCATGAGTTTTCATATCACACGCTGTCTTGTTAAGTATTAGAAAATACATTTGGTCTGTGCCTTTAGTGTTACTAAATATATGTGTTTACAAGATGGAAACACTATGTGCTCCTCATTCAGGGTCGTGGCAAGATCATTCGTTTTCAGGTGGTGTGTGGTTCTGTGGGATGGGAGTCGTGCTTGTGCCTAGAAGGTCATCGGTTTGAATCCCACATCCAACAGAGTGCCCGTATCACTGTTGGGCCATTGACCAAGACTCCTTACCCCATAAACTGCTGTTGGGGCACCAGATTAAAGGCTGACACTGCTCTCTGACTCCAGACTTCGCTCTCACCTGTGTGTGTCTCAAAAAAAGTACAGTGAGACTTTGAAGACTGAAGAATTCCAACATTTTTGTACAACAGCCAATAAAATTTGATTGTTTATTGCTTACCTGAGAGGGATCTGCATGTGAGCAGTATGAATAGGTCAGGCATCCACTTAATCGGTGATTCAATCCTAGCTAAATTTAGAGACTATGCTAAAAGTAAGCTGCATGTTGCCATAACAATACAGTTTTATACTTGCAACAGTCGTTAGCATTAGCAAGAATGAAAACGTAGCTCATTAGGTGAATGTTCATCCATCTATACGGAATGTTTCAGGGTTCCTTGTGACCTCCAGTGTCACGAAACAGAAAATTATCCATTATGAAAAATACAAGGATATGTTAAAGTGTTATGACATTGCTGGATAAGCCAAATTCTTGTCAGATGTTTCCTGGCATGTCGCTGTTTTCCTCAGAAACGATGGAAAAAGTGATCAGGTGATCAAGTCTGCTAGCAATTTGGTGGTGGGGGGGGGCAGTACGGTGAAAAAGGTGGGAAAAAGCCACGGTTCCCACACGTTCCCTCACACGTGCTTGACGGTACTATCCCACCTGCTGCAAGAGCCAAAACTCATAATGATGTCACCAAGGAAAGGCGATGTTTGAGTTGGGGTTACATAGCATCTCGAATAAAATTTTATTTTCCCGATCTTTTTCACAGTTCATTTTGCCTAGACATCTGCCGGGTTGTGTACGGAGAACAGCTGGGAGTCATTTCCATGGTTGGGCTTAGGTCTTTGATTCTAAGAGTCCATTCCCACAGTACCAGAGACCAGACCTCACAGAGCAACGTTCCTTTTACAGGGCAACAAAGCAAGGAATGATTCTCATTCCAGCCAAAGGGAAGAATCTTTCCAATCTGGCTTGGGCTTTACAATCATAAACAGTTGTCTACTTCTTTTTTTATTTATTGTCTCTGACAAGAGGAAGTACTTCAAATGTGTCTCTTGATTAGACCATGATGTCAAAAACAATTTGCTGATGCAACACTGGAAATGTACTCCGGTGTAGTGAATGAAAAAAGGCAAATCATCCTGCTCAGTAGTGTAAATGAGATCAGTGTCACCGTTGTAATTCAGCGGATATGAGATATTGATCCTGCTTTTTAAATAGGCATGAATTTTCCCTATAGGACCACGGACACAGCCCTCTTTTGCGTCACATGACAGCCCTGAGCACTTTGTACACATAAGGCATCACCGCTTTGGGAGAACCAGTTAAACATGCCAAGGGATTACTGGATTTGGGGGTAATTCGATTGAAATTTGAATATACACCAATTTACGCATTTCCTTAAGTAACCATATGAGATTTGTAGTGTTTTGTGTCTCTCTTTGGAAGGCAGGTGATAGAGGCACATTCCTTGCATGTCATTCTGAACATTCATCTTTACATCCGCACCCTTGTCACATCGGCCTTTGTGCACCCAGGGTTCGATTCAAAATGGAAGAGGGCAGGATTCAGCATCCCTTTCAACGTAAGCCCAAGAGTACAGGAATGTGGGCTTAAAAAGCTGAACCTGCTGAGAGAAGGAAGCCAGCACCATCACTCATGGCTGCTGTAGCCGAGAACAGAAATACAATGATGATGCTCGCAAAATTTACGCCCACTCAGGTCTTCTGGGATGAATCAGAATGAAATACGATGATGACGCCTTCTTGTGAACAAGCAGCCAGTTCTTTGTTCCTTGTTCTATGTTATACAGTTTCCTTTAGTTCAAGATACAGCATCTGTTGACCAAAATTAGCTTAATACGCATTTAAAGGTCCCTTTCTGTTTAACAATGCTTGAGTGCGACTGTGGTAAAGGAGAAATCCCACATGCAAATGTAGGGAAGCTTGTTTCCCTCCAGTACACAGCAGGATTATTGAATTGTCTGGCAGTATTCATTAAAGCACAAAACGTACTTTTAGGGTAGACGATATATTAATAAACACAAAGTCAAGAGTTGAAATAATGTCGTTTTTTAGCAGAGCTACGTAGTTGACTTCATTGTTTGCAGCTGGGTGTTTTGGTGAAACAGGGTACCAACAGGGTGACCCATCTTGCGAACTGAAGCAGCAGACATTTGTGCGAATAAAGCTGCTCACCACCGTGCTGGCTGGGAAATACGGAGTGTGAGATGCCATGTCATTGCTCAGCTGTGGATCTCTTCTCCTTCAGGCCTATTCCCCGCCGTGCTGAATCTGGCCTCCATGGCTCAGATCAGTAGCAACGCCACCTGTGGGGAGACCGGACCCGAGATGTACTGCAAGCTGGTGGAGCACGTCCCAGGACAGCCTGTCCGGAACCCCCAGTGCCGCTTCTGCAACCTCCACAGCGAGCGGCCTTCCGGTACGAAGCCAACTACACACATGGCGCTGCTCTGGTTTTATTACTCAAGATGTGGGTGGTGCCCCCCGTCACTCATTCATATCACCCCTCGATACTAAAATGCCCCCACAATTCATAATCCACACATTCCACAATTAGCGATTAGCTCCAGTGGCTGACAATACAGGGGCGACCTAAATGCAAGGATTAGGGCTGCATGTGTAAGAACCCGCTGTGCATTCCACTTTGATAAAGAAACTGACCTTAAGGTTCTCCCATGTGATTGGGCTGAAACCTGCCTGAGGATTCACTGTAATGTGTCTGGCTACAAGCTTCTGACGCTACCTCATCCCCTAGCCATATGTTCTGCCTAAACATGGGGGAGCAGAAAGTTTGGACCCCACAAAAAACTCATATTCTGATTAAATCAAACAGATGTTGGCTAGGGTTATAATTATGTCTCTAATGGGAATGACATGGAGAACAGACCTTCATTCATTACAGTTTTCTCATTCAAAGGCAAATGGTCACTCCAACCTCCAACATTTCTTAACTGCTCCTTTCGTTTAACTTGCTATTGACATTTGCTTAATCATCATTATCACGTTACTCAAATGACAGCTGAAAAGGCGAATCACATTCACACGCACATGTACACTATATGGACAAAAGTATTGAGGCACCTGCCTGTGCGATATTCCAAAACCAAGGGTATAAATAAGAAGTTGGCCCTCCTTTGCCTCCACTCTTTGGTAAAGGCTTTACGCTAGATGTTTGAATATCGTTGGTGGGATTTGCAGCCATTCAGCCATAATAGCATCAGTGAGGTTGGGTATGATGTTGGGTCATTGGGTCTCTTTATGTTTGTGTGGCCTATGACATCACAACTGAACTCTTGTGTCTGTAGAAGTTTCCGCATCACAATCACTTCACTTGCAGTTAACCAACGCAGAAATTTGATGCTGACTTGTTGGGAAGGCGGCATGTTATGATGGTACCATGTTGAAAGTCACTAATCTCTTCAGTATGCTCCATTCTGCCACCAGTGTTTGTTGCTGGAGATTGCATGGCTGTGTGTTTAATTATACACCTGTCTCAGCAATGAGTATGGCTTAATTACCCAAGTCTAAAAGTATGTGAACCCCCCTATTAACTGGTGCCCCAATATTTTTGTCCGTATAATATATGTGTATGTACATATATATTGGTACTCATTCATGCTGATGAATTATTAGCGAAATCAGCTGACTTTTCATCTTTTCCCTATGGACTGTTGACTTTCGTAGAGGTCTAGCGCTGAAGCCTCTAGTGAAGTTCAGTTCCTAAGCACCAACTCAGACCACGTCCCATACCACACAGCTGCCTCCATCGCTGTCTTCCTATTATCCTGTTATTAGCTAACATAAAGCGTACTCTTGTTTACAAATCCTGTGAGTGGTATCCAAAGAGCTGTAATCTATTAAGCTTGTGTGTGTGTGCTTTAGTTCAGAATGAATGCCTTTCCTCTACTGAACGATGTCGGTATTTACAGCATAATGGGCGGAATTCCCGAGCTAGTCCATTAGAGTTATTGAGTCGTTCGTGCTTTCACCTGTTGCAACTGTTACAAATGTGACTCTTTGCATGCTGCCAAACAGAAGCGGATGAATCATGCCAGATTTTCATCAGTCCTTTTCAAAATCAGATTAAAATATGGTTATTTATCTGCACATAAATCCTTGTAAATGGGTTGATGTTAACATCCTTGGAAATGTCTTTGTTCTTCATTGATTTCCACCATGTGTTCATGGGTGGATCATCTTCATAGTTTGATTAATCCTGTTTTAAATAAGCAATCAGCATCTGTAAGAATGAAAGTATAAGTTGGAAATTTGCAAGCAAAATAGTGAATAAATACAAAGACAAACAACATTGCAGCTGTATAACAGAAACCAAGCATGGGGTGTTAAGCTTTGAAAAAATATATGTTGTTATTGTCACTCGGAGTACGTTTATGAGTCGGGTTTATTACCTGACACGTGTTTGCCATAATAAAAATGCCAGGAACTGTCTGATGTGCCTTGTTCCATTTTTATTCCAGAGCGTCACCCCATTGAGTATGCCATTGATGGGACAAATCGATGGTGGCAAAGTCCCAGCATTAAGAACGGCATGGACTATCATTATGTCACAATCACTCTGGACCTGCAGCAAGTAAGGACTACTGAATCTGCAACCAAATGTCCGATGTCATTTTAATTAAGAGCTCAATAACAGATAGATCCCCCCTCCCGATGAATCCCTTAGCTTGTGTCCTGAGCCTCCTGGTACAGTCTTAAGACTCACATTGACCTTTTTCTGGATATGCAAAAGATGGATGGATGGATGGATGGATGGATGGATGGATGGATGGATGGATGGATGGATGGGAGTTACACACGGATAAAACAACAGGCTGTTACCTATATTTGCATTTTCTTTGTTAAGAGCTGATTTCCTTAGTCTATAACCTTATTCACCTAGCTCATGAGAAATCATTAGCCAGACAGTGGAAGGGACGGTGCTTCAGATGAGCTGGATGTAGAACCCACAGACCTGCAAATCATTTGATGATGGTCACATTTCTGTGAGTGATTGCATGCTGACCAGCATAAGCAATCCTGGTACGGTCTATGAACCTGCTGGCAGCCTTGATTGGCAGTTGCATATGAAAAACCAGACTGCCTATAAAGACTGCCCTGGCACTGACCACCACCCACATATTACTCACTTAAATGAACATTCATTTGGCTCCTGGGAAAGGAGACCACTTAGAAAGTGGGAAAAACAAAGGGAAGCAGTGTGAGGCAGATGAGAAGGGCTTCTCCCGTGTTCCTTTAAGAAGAGCCTGTCACTCTTCCTCTGAATCATCACTGGAGGGACTCCCAGGATTGCGGAGTCCAGTGATCATTTTGGGGTGGGGTGGGCTGTTCTGTGTTGCCTGTGGTGTTCTGTGGGTCCCTCCTGAGGGTATAAGAGTAGAACCTTTTTACTATGAGGAAGTGGCCTTCAGAGAAGTGGTGGGGCTGAACTTGTATAACTTATGCAGGTGGTATCCTCACGAGGATATAGTTATACTATTGATAGTGCTAAAGGGAATGAAAACATGTAAGGAATTAGTCGGCGTAATAAAACTAAGTGAAATCTGTTCATTATTTGCTATTTCTACTGCTTCATGTAGCACGTATAGGAATTTGTCTTCTCATATCCCAACTTGCTCTCCATGAGGACACACACATATACAAGAGAGAGCAAGCTTTGGGCCAGAATGGAGGGTCAGCCATATTATTGGGGCCCCTGGAGCAGTTTGGGGGTTAAGGGCCTTGCTCAAGAGCCCAGCAGTGATTATGGACCCTTATTGCCAGCCATAGGATTTACAGTGTATCACAGTGTGGCGCTGAAGAGATGAGAAAATGCAAGCCCTTTAGAAGAACAAATTCAGAAAGTGGACTGCGGTGAACGTCTACCAAAATCTTATCAAAAACATTAAATATCTAAATACTTGAAGCTGTTCATTAGAACTTACACACAAAGGCATAGTGATATCTGTTATTATTTAATAAATAATAAACTCTAAATCATAAAAATTTGTGGCTTCTGCTGCTGGTAGTGCCAACAAAGAACAGTGTAAAGATTGTCACTGAAGGTAAAGCATGCTTTTAATGGTACAGCAAGCAGACACCATGGCTCAGTCTCCAGCTTTCCTGGCTGCCGTTTTGCCATTTCAGTCCTGTTTTAACCGAGCGCTATCTCCATTCGGGTGCCCTTCCCCTGCAGCCATGGCGACGGCTGTCATCTCACAGGTTAATGAGTTTGTCCCGTCTGTGCTCCCGGTGATGCACACGGATGTATCGTTATCACCTGTGACGTCAGCACTCTGCTTTTTCTTTTTTTTTTTTTCAATTTAACCTCCCTCTCGTTATCCGGCAGAGATATATGGAAGAATGACAGGCGGAGAGGGGGTGGGAATGTTTTGGAAAACCCTCGAAGGGAGCCATCTCTGTCATCACGCCCACTGGGTGTCTGTCTGTGGGTACTGCCGGCTGTTAGCTTGCCGCTCTGTGGACTTCACACTTGGGAACCTGGCGCCCCAGTCCTTGTGGAGCTAAAATCATGTAGCTGTGGGTCTCACATTCCTCTCCACCTGTTCGTTGGACACACATCCCTGAAACCCTCTACCGAGCACCTCAAGCATGGGCTGTCGTTACTTCACTGGCAGTAATTATGACACTATGTTACTAATTATTGACGGTGTACTGGGAGAAACTAATGGAAAGCATTTTCTCTGAGATTTTTCCTTAGCCACTGCTGACATTTTTTTAAGGGCTGGAAGACAACCATTACAAGACAGCATGACAAATGGCCTGTAATGCAACCAGGTCATCCAACAAACACTGGGTGTTTTACAAGAAGTACTTACATATTCACTTGTTTAGTGTCGTTGTATTGGCATTTTTCTTATTTTGTTTAGAAATCATAAAGTACACTTTAAGATGAAAGTGATTATTTACGCATATGTTGTTCAGGAAATATCTCCTACTCCTGTCTGGGTAATTAGCTTCTAATTGAAGTCACTAATTGAATTAGTTGAAATAACACTTAGAAGACATTGAACTAGCCGGGAACTGAAAATAACCCAAATTTTAATAGCATCAAATTTGATTGTCATAAAATAAATAAACATCAGAGATATGTTGTTAATATGATTATATGGAACGTGGAATTAGCTAACATTTTTCAGTTCAGTTTATGGATGTGGGTTTGACTAACAGTGTTATCCAGAAGGTGTGTCTAAATTGTTTTTTAGTTCACGTTCCACGGGTTTCGATGGTTGAGCGCGGCACGTGAATGTGATTGCAACTGTGCCTTTGTTTTTCTGTATTATGTGTTGGACAAGTTTTAAAGATACTCAGGCAACCTTTATTTTTCAGTTTGTAATTATGGCTTATTGCAAGGGTTCAGGGAACTGTCCGGGGTGACAGAAATGATCACTTTACCCAAGTTTCTTGGCCATGCTTGGATCATAGCCCCTTGAGGCCCCTAGGCACACGTCTTTGGAGCCCTCCCCCCGCCCAGTGCCCCACGGCCCTGGTGTCGAGTTTCTTTATCAGTCTTACCCCTTAGCCCACGTGGCCTGAAGCTTTGTGAGGCCCCTGGTAGTCTGGGGGGCCCTGAGTACTGGCCCTACCGGCCCATTCCAAAATCCAGCCTTGCACTTGGCAGACATTATGTTACAACACAGAACCTAAATTAATTCCTGAGAATGGAGATAAAAGAATAATGTGAAATAGGTCATTCTGGTAATACAGCCCATGTGTATCAAAGCCTGTCAGTGTGATCTCTGCTCGGAGAAGAAGTGGGTGGAGAACTCTAGTTATGGAGGAAGCTGCATCTGAATTCGGCCCAGTCTTGCTGCCACACCCCATCCTCCACCTGACTCCCACCACGACACAAACTTCTCTTCAGTCGAGGATGACCAGGTCACATTCCCGCACGTTACAGCAAAGCAGATGTGGCATATCAGAAAGCTTCTGTCTTCTAAATCCATGCTGCCAGTCAACAGCTTCTAAGAGATTTCCCATTTCCCACACCATTCCCAATTCCCAAGGACAAAGAAGACAAAGATCTTTTGTGATTTTCTCCCAGATACTTGAGCAGAATCCTATTCACTTTTGGCCGAGACCATGAATGCAGACTCGACAGCTTTCCCCGGATTGTAAATGGTGAAATTCGACACTGCTATCTACAGTAGATGAAAGAGAACAGTGAGTCATTTTTAAAGTTGATATTGGAGGACAGTTTATGCGCCTCTCATCAGCAGAGCAACGTACGGTTAAATGAGTGTGACAGAAGTTTTTGAATGTCAATGTCATCGTGCCCCTTAGCGTGTGTCTGGAACAGCATTGACAGTTTGGTGCTTTGGAGAGATGTGAAAAGACCCAGGAGTGTACCATAATACTGACTTACCCTGGTTTGGGTTACCTAGAACCGCAAGCTGATCCACCCTCAGGTGCTGTGATGCAGAGTAGGAGAAAGAATGGGACCACAGAAAATAGGTTACCCCTTTCCCTTTTTTTTCTGAAGCCTTCCGAGTCGTAACTACATTTTAGGAGCACTCTGTGCACAAGCATTGTTCTAGAAATAAACAGAGAGCACAATCTTAATCCAGTAATAAGCAAGGCTAATGTGTTGAAATTCCTTTAATATTTTCCCATGAGTGCCACAGCTCTTCAGAAGCAGGTCCAGACTGCAGTCGCCGGCTAGCAGTGCTGGCAAGAGGCCTGTGGAGGTTCAGTTACATAAAAAAGCAGTTTGAATAGAAAAAGCTGGCTGACTGTCTAGATTGAAGGCAGTTGTCTACTTCAGCTGAAATAGCATATTCTTCGTAGGTGTTCCAGATTGCCTATGTCATCCTGAAGGCGGCAAACTCCCCTCGTCCTGGAAACTGGGTGCTGGAGCGGTCTGTGGACGGAGTCAACTTCACCCCCTGGCAGTACTATGCCATCACCGACACAGAGTGCCTCACCCGCTTCAACATTGTGCCCAGAACCGGCCCACCATCCTACACCCATGATGATGAAGTCATCTGCACCTCCTTTTACTCTAAGATCCACCCACTGGAGAATGGGGAGGTGAGGCACAGTCACCATCAGACCTTCTGTACATGTGGTGGCAAGAGTTCTACTGAGTCAGAAGAGCACCCATGTCGTTTGACTAACTGCCATCTCAAAGCAACATGAGATGTTCCACAGATGGTAGCATTGGTGTGTCACACCTCTGGAGTGTTGGGTCCCGTTCTGGCTCTGTGTGTCATCTGCATGTTTTCCCAGTGCTGTGTGGCTTTCCTCCAGGCACTCTGGTTCCCTCCCACAGTCTAAGAACATTCACTTAGGTCACCTGGGGTAAGTCCAGAAACTGGGTTTAACAAATCCTATAGTCAAACCTGACTTCTGGGCCCCTGGTGTCTAAATGGGCTATAGTTTATAAACAAGTAAAAGTTGGTTAGCCATGTGATGGACTGTCATTCTGTTCAAGATGTTGCCTTGCCTACCGTCTAGTTCTATTTGGGATAGGCCTCAGGCCCCGCATGACCCTGTAGAGGAACAGGGGTTGGATGACTTATAGATGGATTCCAAACCCAGGCTTTACTGAGGCAGGTCTGGATTGCTTTGGTAGAATAATCTTCCACGTAAGGGGAGGAAGTTAAAATGGTAAGTTTATTTGCATAAATGAATCTGCCGAGCACCATGATTATTTAATAACACACTGTGGTGTGGAGTTTGATGAATCCATAGAGATACAGGGCAGACACTGGAAAGAAAAAGTCATTTTAAATCACTGTAATGAATAAAGAAATGTTTTTTTTTATTATTTTCAAGGCTTAGTTTTCGTGGGAGTCCGGATGATTGTGACTTTTAAAGGTTCATTGCAAGCACCTAGGAGAAAATTGAATAAAACTCAATGGCATACATACATGAAAATAGTGTGATTTGAAAGAGCATATTTTGGCATAATCTTTATGTAATGTACTTTTTTAGAGAGTTATGGAAATCTTCAATGTTTTATATATCTATATTCTTTTTATATTAACAGTACAAATTAGCAAACACAGTTATCCAGACAGTGCATGATATTAAACTTATATCCTTTTATATATCTTGATATTTAAGGAAGCAGTTCTGGATTTTCACTAGTGACCTTACAAGTCCGTTTCCTCAAGTGACAACCCACAGTCCCTCTGGAGAGGGTGCTCCCCCCTCCCCGACACATACTCACGTGAACACACCCCAACCCAAACATGTGGTACTCATTAGCCATGGCACAGCTAACAACTTTGATTGTGTGTTGAAATTGCTTTTCAAATTGTCAATTAGGGAACATTAAAACGGTTTGGGTGCACTGCAACTCTCATTAACAGACAATTGGAGTCCCAGAAAAGAGAGTATGGCTTGTCAGAGTCACCCACGTGGTTGAGAAGCCTGCATCTCCATGTCTTTGAGGTGGCTTGGCGCTGGCCTGAGGCAGTCAGCAGTAAGGGGGCTCCCTTAGTGCATCTGCAGTGAGGTCTACATGTATGTACATATTGAGAAGAGAAATGCACCCCAAATTATTACCTAGACATCGGGTAAATATACACGTTGCCCGTATAAACGACAAGTTAAAATGCACAACATAAAGCCACAGAACTGTTTCAATCCTAATGCCTCCTTTGTAAGTTTTGGTACATCCTAAAATGAGGATCTACCTTACTAGATAAATGAAATAGACCATGTTTACGAATGCTGGAGAGGGCTGCAGCATGCAATGCGTGCTGCTGACAATGCAGTGGCTAATTAGGGGCCCGGCTTGCAGAGTCGCATTGAAGTGCTGTAAAACAGGGCCCTAAAAATGGTACTAATTGCAGGGAATTGACTCCCATGCGCCTCTTTTCATAGCAATCAGCACGGAATCTGGCTTGTAATTTAGCCCTCGTGTTTTTAATCAGTTTCCTGAGGTAGGTAAGGAAGGTAATTGCACTGGTTGTGTGGGTAAATAAAGTGTCCATTTGTATAATTGTCACCACCCTTGCTCAGAAGCTGCTTCAGTCCGGACTGTTCTTATTACTTAATGTCTGGTTTGGTTTGTGCCATTTGGGCCCCAGATTCACACCTCCTTGATTAACGGGAGGCCCAGTGCTGAAGACCCTTCTCCGACCCTGCTGAACTTCACCTCGGCCCGCTACATCCGCCTGCGCTTTCAGCGAATCAGGACCCTGAACGCCGACCTCATGACCCTGGCTCTCAACGACCCGCGGGACATTGACCCCATCGTCACCAGACGGGTTTGGACAGCTCTCTCGCGGCTGTTAGCAATGACAGAGTGGAGTCATGAACATCTGATGTTCATGCCATCTGCCTATCTTCCAGAATTCTCTCCCTCTCCAGTTTTAGTTTGGTGTAACATAGCCAGATGAGTTTTAATTAAAAATTTCCACTATTAAGGCATATATTTTTAGTCCAACAGAACACATATTCGCTCTAGCTTAGGTTATCAGTTGCCATTTCCATTTCCGTAATTTATTTAACAGGTATGACAGTTCACGAGGGGCACGTTCCTCATTACAATTAGCTGTTGTGTAGTCTCACCAAAGAGACTTTTGATTGGCCAGTTGGTGACCAGGAGCACGCTCAGTGCCCGGATACCATGATAAATGCGAAATGTCAATGAGTCACTTTTCAAATGACTTGTACATTTGAGTGTCATTGCAGCCATGGCTGACCGGTGAAAACTCGTAACAATGAAGGGAGCTTAGCAGTCTTGTTGTGTTTGACGGCGGAGCTTTAATCAGAGGTCTGCACGCAGCAGAGTGTGTGTAACCAGTCCTGCCTCTGATATCTGACTGGTCTGGATGCTTAATTCCCGTTTTAATTGCATTTCTTTGGCATGCCGGGCTGTGTGCAGTATATGATCACCAGAACTTCCATTTAGAGCAGAACATGATGAAACAGGCCTTTGACAACTGACATCATCTTGTTGTCACTTGTTGCGCTCGCAGTACTACTACTCAATTAAGGACATCTCAGTGGGAGGGATGTGCATCTGCTACGGCCACGCGAAAGCCTGCCCGCTGAACAACGACACCAAGGTATGGGGACGAACTACAGAATCCGCCTATAAGAGGATGGCTGACAGCTTTGGGAAAGGGGATCACTCGAGCCTGTAGATGGCATTCTCCGGGGTGCTCGCCACTGTTCGTCTTTGACACCAACTGGGGGCCGATGTCACTGTTGACAGAAATTCAGCTGCGAGTGTGAGGACAACACCTGCGGGGACAGCTGCGACCAATGCTGTCCCGGCTATAACCAGCAGCCGTGGATGGCGGGAACGTTTCTGACCCGGCACATCTGTGAGAGTAAGTCTGGCACACTGTGCCAATATGATAATGGGGCCACCGTGGCATTTTGTACATTTTGAGCTTTTGGTGAGGTAAAATGGATGGATTGAGTGCTAGCTGAGGATTAAAATGAGAAGACATCATTTGCAGGGCGTTGAATAACGAATGGGGTGTAAAGATGTCCGGCAGACACCGCGTCCTCCTCACACTCGTACGGTTATGCTAACTGGAGACGCGGGTCTCATTCTCCCAGAATGTAACTGTCACGGCAAGTCGGAAGAGTGCTACTACAACCAGACGGCGGCCGACAGGAAGGAGAGCCTGAACACAAAGGGCGTATATGAAGGAGGTGGGGTCTGCGTTAGCTGTGCCAACAACACGGCCGGCATCAACTGTCAGACCTGCGCCAACGGCTACTTCCGGCCAGAAGGGGTGCGTGTGACAAGGCTGCCATCTCTCACGTGCGGGGATGAAGGCGCTTAAAAATGCCAACCCCACCATCTCCCACTCTCCCCCAGGTGCTCCCTGAGGAACCCAGCCCCTGCGTACCATGCGCGTGTAACCCTGTTGGTTCCCTTCACGACGTATGTGTTCCTGACAAGTCCATGGCTGTTGGAGGTAGACAGACCTTGTTCACGCTCAAGCTGTTTATGTTTAAGGTGCACTGCATTTGTAACTTAAATCTCTCTTATCCGGAGTGACGTATACAGGTCGGATTTTTTTTTTCCATTTATACAGCCGGATGTTGTAAATGAAAGACCTCATTTTGAGAACCCAACTCAGGGATAGACTAGGACAGCCCCTACTGGGTCTTAAACTGACAAACTCTTGTGAAGGTATTTTTACCGCTACACTGCCCGCTGCCCCACTCGCTGTCAACGCGCCATGTTTTCGCTGTGCACCCCACCTACAGGTCTAAGAGCCGGTTCCTGCCGATGCAGGCAGGGCTACGGGGGTGACAAGTGTGACAGGTGTGCCTTTGGGTATGCCGGGTTCCCGCTGTGCGTGCGCTGCAACTGCAGTCTGGAGGGAAGTCTGAACAGGGATCCGTGCAAGCTGCCCTGCATCTGCAAGGTGGGCTCACGACACAGCCGAGCACTGAAACGTGGAACCGCATCAAGGTTCCACATTCCACTGAGTCCTGGTGCTTCTAAAAGTACTGCCCAGTCATTGGATCTTTAACAGCTACAGTCTGGTCACTACAAAACTTGCTCTCTGTGTCATATCTCAAAAAAGTTGATAATAATGTAGTTTTCAGTCACATCTGCTGCTGGGTGGTAGGCGTGTTGCAGTGTGGACTGATCTTGGCTTGCTGCTCACATCATCGAAATTCTCCACCGTGTATGCGCTTTGCTACGTATTTTTCCAGATTGATCAGATTACTGATGACACTATTAGCTGCCCATATGGGGTGCAATTTTAAGGGAGCGGTGGAGTCATTGACATCCATGATGCAGTTAGGAGGATTTGCTAGATACCCAACCAAAGCAAATGCACAATCTGGACCCTCACGTCAAGGTGAGGACTCATGCTGCCGTCGTACGCCACTGTTTTTTTCTTTGTGATTCAGGGGGACGTAGAGGGAGAAAACTGCGACCGCTGCAAACCGGGCTTCCACGATCTCCGTGGAGACGACCCCTACGGCTGCGAGAAGTGCTTCTGCTCCGGCATCACAAGTGACTGCTCCGACTCCCCCTGGGCCTACAGTAACGTGAGAGATGCGGCGCACACGCCTGTCTCGTCTCCCCCCCTCCCATGACCCATCAGTATTTTTACTGTTCAGACTCCTGCCTTGCAGTGGTGGAGAAGCCCGGGGTGGTGTCTCTGACAGCGGGGTTCATTAGAATCGCGCACCGCGATTTGCGAAGCCTGGCCCGGCGCCGGCCCGTAAATATGGGCTGATTTATAACGTGTCATCCGTGATGACATGTTGATTGGATGAGTCCACGGGGGGTCGGGGGTTAATAGCCTGCAGGGGCACATGTTGGTAAACAGAGGAGGCATCAGTACAAGCGACGTGAAGGGAGCTGGAGTGGCTGGGGGGGACACTGTTGCTGGTCTGCAGAAGATGATCGGCGTTCTCATCCTGCCCAAGACAGACAGCCTCGCATCTGTCTCCGTAATTAAGCCGACCTTGGGCTCTCCTTTCAGAACACGTCGCGTGCCGACCCGCTGTAACCGCCGGTATCACGTGTGAGCGGCCTGTCCGGCACGTGGGTCTCCGTGAGCCATTTCACGGCCTTCACACAAATGCAGATTCACTTACGGGCATAAATGAGGCTCCACCCTCTGCACGATGCCTGTTTTACTGAGGCATTTCTCACAGGTTTTTTTCTTTCTTTTTCACGCGGGCATAATGACTGCTGCTCTCGACAGACCAGCAAGCCCCGTTATTAAAGTATGGTTTGCAGAGAGGTTTAATCCATCCTTGTAAATACCTTAATATGATAACAGAAATGTAGGTGTTTTGGTGAAATTTTCAGCAAATTTTATGCAATGATTTCTTTTAAGTGAAGCTATTTGATCACAGGACTGATACAGCTTTTAAAGTGGATTGTAGTTAGGTTCATTATGTGATTTTAGGAATAGGCTACCATAAGTCCTTCTCTACAGTCTTTATAAATCAGTGCACTAGTGGGCATTACATTGATACATGCACCTGTTTAAGTCTCCATTCCTTTGGCAGGTGACGACCGCGTCGGGCTGGTTTCTGACTGGGGATGGTGCTGCCAAGGTGTGGCCCACACCAAGCCGGGAGGGACCGCCGTCGCTCAGCATCAGCCACGCGGAGGCCAGCGCTCATCTGAGGGGCGTGTTTTACTGGGGTGCCCCTCCAACCTTCCTGGGGAACAAGGTCAGACCGCCCGTCAGCACCTTGAAGCGGGCCGAGCCCCGCCCCGTCCCACCGGGATGAAAGAGGTATTAGTATATGGGCATCCTTATTCTTCTGGTAGAGAAGTCCACGGGTCACTGGTGCTTGGCATCGTTCCTTAGCATTCACTGTGCCACGCGGGAAGGGATGCCATTCCAGCGCAGGTTACATGCATAGACACACGTGCATTCTGAGGACGGCATCGACACTCTAATCCGCCATCGGCATGACCTTGGACTGTAGGAGGAAAATAGAAGAAACACACACAAACATGAAGGGAAAACGCAAAGGCCACACCCACACCCAGGGGTGGGGCTACATACACTATATAAGCCTGATATTATGTGGAAACATTTACACAAATACACAAAATCCCAGTTGTACTGTACATGTCCAGTGACCTGAATTTCCTATGTACGGTACTGCGTCATGCAGTGGTATGCAATGAGTGGGGGGGTGATAATTTGGGTTAAATATGAGCACTCGCGCAGGCCAGGGGAGAAAACAAACATTTGCTTAAACCTGGCAGTCAGTCAGTATTTGTATAAAACCATCAGACGCAGACTGGGAAATTTTTCACGCTACGGTAACGCCGAAAGCCCAACGCGATTACTTGGGTACATCCTCTGTGCCATGTTTCATCGCACGAATTAGGGCGGCCATGAGGCGTATTAACAGTGACAGCCGGCTCCCGCGACGGCTGCACGTTTCCATGGGGGGGGGGGGTTGTCCGAAATCACTCTCTGCTGCAGATCTGAGCATGTTCGTGTGAGGTGGGCTCCAGGAGTGAGGGGCTCTGTTGTCACCCCCAGGCCATAGCATTTGACTTTCTGAATCCCTTAAATGTTGAGGGACCGGTGTTCCACCTTGGAAACAGGTGCCTTGGGGGCCCCCACTTCTGTGTCACCTCTAGCTTGCCCCCCCTGTATGTTCCGGAGAGCTTGGCGAGACACCATACGGCTGAGCCGGAATTGAGTGACCGCGTATTTAAATTCACGACAGCCCGAGGAGGTAATGAACTTGAATTTTACCAATAAATGCATGGAAACCTGCACACATACACGCCTTATGGTAACTAATGAGTCAGTAGATGCTGTAATTGATTTTTTTTTTTCTGGCCACATATAGCAATGAAGGAGAGCAAGAGTATGAAGCATAAACAATAAACCTGCAAACAAACCACCGTGAACTTCTCTTGGGGACGAGGGGGTTTCGGCGTCTGATTGGACGTTGCCCGAGCGGAGCCACTTCATGGCTTCCCCAGGCAGGCGAAAGGAATAGCACCAATTATGGTGCCTAGCTCTTCACTGAGTTGTGACCCATCACGGGTAATAGACTATTATGATGATAAATGAACCGGTCTCAGCAGTGCTTGCCTGCAGACACACTTCTGCGCTTCCCTGGCGATAGAGGGGGCCATTACCTCCTGTCTATGCACTGACAAGGCTGAGTATGCATGGATGGAAGCCAGAGATTGTTTTACCCAAATGAATATATTTACTCAGACTTTCTCGGCCGAGGCTTTGCTCGTCAAGGAGCCCCCCCCCCGCTGCCACTCAAGAGATGGAGAAGGCTGCTGCGGTGCCCATGGAGACTGACGTGCCCCACTGACTCCCCCCCCCCATGGGATGCTCATGACCCCCACTCCACAGCTCGGAGGTCTCACTCTCTATCAATTAAACCGCATTGAAGAGGCTTTAAAAGGCTTGTGCTTATCTCATATCATAGAGTTTTAATGCACGCCAATGTCTGCAGAAACTAAACGTGTTTCTTAAGCTGTTGGATGTGTGTTGTGATGAGTTTATTTTTTTTTTTAATATTTGACAGCTTGTTTTTTTTTTTTGATATACTAGGGAGAGGTTGGAGGACAGCTTTGCATTAATCAGTATGAAAGAGCAGTCTGCTAACTCAGGGCTGTGGTTTGGGTGTCAAGTTTGTATGTTCTTCCTGTGACTGCCTAAATTTCTCTCGGCAAAGCCACTTTCATCCTGCGATCAAAAAGTATGCGGTAAGGTGAATTAGTGTCTCTATAGTACAGTATCTGGTGTGTGTCCTATGATGAGCTGGCATCTCATCCAGGTAGTCCTCTGTCTTGTGCCCTGTGCTTCCGGGGATTGCCCCCAGGCTCACAGTGACCCTGTACCAGATAAAGAACTTGGAGGAAAGATGGATTGATGCTTAATACAAAGAATTCACAACCTATTTGCTGGAATAGCAATGCATGACTTACATGGGTTGTAAGCCTTTTTCCTTTTTCATTGCTGAAATTATTCACAGGGAAGATTTAGTCACGTGCAAGATACAGCAAAGAGAGCAAAGAATGATGGGGGAATAGTTCACCACTGAAGGGTAGAAAGACTAACAATTAAAATGGAAATGTAGAAATTCATTCACATCCTGTTAATCCAACAGTCCCACAGACTATACAGCTCCCAGGCTACAAGCACCATCATACATATTCGGTCATGTGACACACGTGTCTTTGGCATGTTCAGGAGCGACGGGCACTGCCTGCGTCATTCAGTGTGCCACCGTGGCACACGGCAGGTCCTCTGAAAGTCTCTTCTGGTTGTCGTGGAAGCGATCAATCCCATCCCAAATGTTTCTCTCCCACACAGAGCACGTGGGTCAACTCCTCCTTTCACAGATGCATGTGTTTTTCTAATGCTGGGACTTAAGCGGAACTCTGCTCCCTATTGTTAAAAGCCAACACAAAGTCATTTTGTGGAGAACCTTTGTAGACGTCCTGGGGGTGACTCGGGGGAGGACACACTAATGATTTTCCTGGATATGAAAACAAACAAGATGGTGACTTTATGTCAGGCTGAGCAGATGTGGGGCTGTGTCCCGTGGCCATGGTTTGTTTGGGGAAGCCTATGCAGGGAATCAAACCGGTGGCCTGTGAGATTTACTAAAGTGGGTATTAAACAGCCTTTCTCTTAAGTATTCCTCAGTACCTCCATGAGATGTCCAAAAGGAGATTCTATTCATAGTATTTCCGGAAGATCAAGCACAATCACACGGTGTGCCCGTCATGCATCTCTTTTTTTTCTATTGCAAAAATAAAACTTACAGGCTCACTAATGACAGGTATATTCCTTGCTATCGAAGGCTCTACTTTGGGTAGAAATGACCTGTCCCGGCTGGGAGGCTCGCTGGAGACAAAGGCCAAGCCTTGGGGTGAATGCGAGCCGCCAGGCTCAGCACCCGCCGGGAAAGTTTGCCATTGATCTCCACCGGCAGCTTTAGAAATGTACCTTTAAGGAAGGGCAGAAGTAAAAACTTTGAGGCGTTACTGCAAAGTCTGCATTTTTATGTGGGAGGGCGCCCCACTGTGGCAGCAGAGACTCGGCATGAACACCAGTGTGGCTTTGATTCTTCACCTCCAGCAGATGTAGGCCGTCACTGTTCTTAGTCTTTGGCCAGGCCGTGGTTCGGCTAGGCGTAAAGGAGGGCCACCCACCCCCCACCAGTTCTTTGGCCCGGGCCTTCCCAGGTCGGTACCATAACCTTTTAATGTGCTGACACCCCGGGGTTATGCTTTTGAGGAGTGACCCATATGGTGGAGAAAGGAAAAAAAAACACATCTGGAAAATACGGGGCTCTTTTCAGCAAAGGAATGATAAACACAGATGAGTCTGATTTAGTCTGGAAGGCTGGAGGGACTGAAATGTGTCTGAGGCAGCAGGAAGTCACCTGAAGAGAAGGCCAAGTCTCAGATGTTGGGATGATGGGGAAGGGGCTTTAGAACTGACCTCTGCCCTTTGACCTTACCATCTAGGCTTTCATAAGGATAGATATTTACGTACGTCTTTAAAGGAAGTTTGCATACTCAGCCGTTGCTTCACACACGCGAAACCAAATATGGAGCACGGGGAGTCAAAGCTGGACTTCCTTCGATAATCTGGCTCGCAAAGACAACGCGGAATAACGATTCTGGGCTTTTCTAATGCCTTTGGGGGGTGCTGGAGTGTAGCATGCCGTGAAAGTGTGAAAGCTGTAGCTTTGTCACAGTTGTACACCACTTGCAATGTCAGAGGGGAAGCCTGGGATTTGTAGGCAGTGAATTCATTCTCTGTGGGATTGTACAGCGCTGGCAGAACTGCCAGCAGACGAAGCAGCAAGTCTGGCTAAGTTTGCCCTGCTGGGCTATTTATAGAGAAGCAATTAGTCATCCTTTTTGACAAAGGTTATTATACCTGTCGCAGATGTTGTGGGATTTAATACATGTATGATATGTATTAAATATACAGTATATTATTAACTTGGTAAGTTCGTTAATTCTTTCTTTGCAAAGTGGAGTATTCACTTATAAAAGGAATAAAAGGATCTTATCTTCAGAGGATCATAGAGACCGCCCAGAAGATCATTGGCTGTCGTTTAGCCTCTCTGGACGAACTGCACAACTCTCGCTGCCTCAGGAGAGCGGAAAACATCCTA
>JAACJT020000005.1:109273-154441 GCA_009936485.2 Gymnarchus niloticus
TCTGACACAGGGACTGCACTTAATTTCGTTGTACTCGTTACAATGACAATAAAGATATTCTGATTCTGATTTCTGATAAAATGGATTTTAGTGTGACTATGCAAGGGAATTGAAACTTGCAGTTTTACTGAGCAGCATGAACACCTGCCTGTGATTTTTCTGATATCTGTGTTATAAAGCCTTAGGCTCGTTATTAAAGACTCAAATCTTATTCAAATTATAATTTTAACGATTCGCAAATTTAATCTTACAGCAAGCTCATCATATCATTTGCAGTCGACTTTACAGAAGAGTGCTGTCTCTTACAGTCATATAGAATCAACTTTTGAACCAGAATGAGAATGTTTTCATGATCATTAAAAATACTGAAATAGTTTTTTGTTCAGAGTGGTGCAAAATCCGAAACGGGTGTCTGTGACGTTTACTGGTTTTTTGACCCCGGCGTTTGTTTAACGACAGCTACCAGCCTACGGAGGGAGGTTGGTGTACACGGTGTCCTATGATACAGACAGAAGAGACCAACCCATGAAAACCTCCGCCCACCCTGACGTCATCCTCCAGGTATGTTCTCTGCAAAGTCCTTAGCTTGTGGCTGGCCCACGTGTTCTAGCAATGACTCATCAGAGCTTACATTTTGCACCAAAGCTTTTACAGAAAAGCACCTGCAGTTCCAACACATGCATATTTATGCAGCTGGATGTTGAGTTTACAGACTTTGTTCAATGGTCTAACAGAATGGCCCTGTTCGGACATAAATCAGGGAATTTAATGTTGTAAGTTGCCGTCTATATCCACTAGGCTACCTGTCGTACTATAAAATGCTGTAATCTTTCTTTTTTCTCCTGTGTGACCAAAGGAGGTTGGCTCCAGTCCTCCATCTTGTTTAATTTGCGTCGTGTTTGCTGCACGCATGACTGAAACGTCCATGTGGTTCCGTTTAAAGAGCACTTTGTCCCCAGCTGTTTCGCAGGAGTGAGCGGAGCCCCTGGAATTTTCCCACATATGTATGTCATTAGCCTCAGACAGAGAACAGAGAGCTGGGGTCGGCTTGTCTGTTTGAGGCGTTCCCTAGGGTTCATCACGTGACGTGATCATGTGATCAGCCCAGCAGACCAGGTGGAGGCTGTGCCGCCATTTCACAATGTTACCATCAGGGTATACTAAAAACAAAGTAGCTTTTATCAAATGTTTTCCATTTTTTTTTGGGGGGGGGCTCTTGGCCAGGAAGTTATGTGCAGATCATATATTTGTATAAGACTAAACTCCTGGTAGCACAATTGTAAAAATTTTTACGGCAACTGAAACCATGGTCTCAATTAATTTTTACAACAACATCTAATTTAAAATGATAAATCCAGGCACCTCTGTTTTTCTATTTGAATTTGCTAAGGATGCATTTGTTTTAAAAATCTAACATGCTTGTATCATTTTAATTAGTTAGTCATGCCCAGTTGCTGCGTGACCCACGATTATAACCTAATCTGCAATTTATGGTTATAGACAGAACACTATCATTTTTGAAATAGTGCCACCATGTATATTGATTTTCTTTTATTCATACTTTGAATATGTCAGATCAAGTTGTTCAAGAAATGGCATATTAAAGCTTTAGGTTAATATTTTCAAGGTTATTCAAAGAAGGAATGGTTTATCGAACAAAAATAAGGAAACATCATAGAGTTTTGTCTACTGATCCTTTATAAGTGCATCCATAGATAAATTAATGCTAGCATTCATGATGTTATTTGTTCATTTAAAAGTTCGTATAGTCAAAAAGTAAAGGTCCACTTCTTACATCCCCTCTCACTACAGAGAGGGGACTGACTGATAAAGGACCACAACACTACTGGTCAGTTCAATTTCCGTATAAGAATGATGAGACAGCAGGTAGCCCCTCTGTTTACCTACAGATAACTGAGCATCCACACCTAGCCGCCAAGCTCGCTCGCACGCTTTTCACACATGTGTCTGTGAGTCAGTGCTTTTCCTGCCACGCGAATCACATCTAGAAGAAGGCGCAATAAACGGACAGGTGAACGCCCAGATCAGTGGCGTCGTGTGAGGACACGACGACGGTCACGCTCTGGTATTGAGGATGTAAGGCAGGGGTCCACCATGCGGTCCCTGACGAGTGTCCACCCTTCCTGTCGCAGCTTCTTGCTATAAGTAGTGCTTCAGTTCAGCTTTGATTGTTCTTCACTGGGTATTTCAGGCTATCAACAATGCCAGAAATGTCAGCTTCTTCAAGTCTTTCAGGCCATTCTGATGCGTGCAGCTTGTTTATCCCAAGAAAGAGTCCTTATCCTTAAATGCATTTCGCAGGATCTCTTTTTTTCGCAATGGCAGCAAATGCCATTACTTGATTTAACGCAAGACTTTTGTCTGAAGGTGTAATTTCCACTCTGAGACCACAGGTGTCATGGATCCATCTCGCACGACTGATTGGGTTCTTAAACGCTGAAGGGCCTCTGAAGCCTTGCTGACTTTGCCGTATCTCCTGATCACATTTGACATTTCTTCTGTGTTCTGAATTTCTTCTTTTCACCCAAGCTCGTATGCCAGCCCGTATCATATAGGAAGGTATAGGGAAGGTATATTCAGCAGTTCACTCCTTTCATCCGTCAGTGTATTTATAGTAACCATTCTCAGACACCGTTTGCACATCTCTGCCCAGGCCACAAGGAATCTGCTGCGTCTTTCCATTCCACTCTGACGTCTCTGAGACTTCGCCGTAAAAAACCAGCACAACCAAACAAATCCAAAACGACAGTCTGATAACACACTGCGGACATCGTTCTGTTCGGTGCCATTTCTGACCATTGGCTGTCGTAGAGCCCAGACCGATACCGTAGCCTTCTCAGACTTGACCAGAATAACAGTGCTAATGATTACACCACATGGGCAGGTAGCAGAGACAGACAGCAGGGTTCCAGAAAAGAAGACTAAAGCCAAACAAAAATGTGCAAGGCCCCGTTAAATCAAAAATCAAGAAAGAACGGTAAAACCACCAACTGAAATCGAATGAAATTTTCAAAAGTCCAACCCAGCTGAGCGGCTGCTTACAAGAACGAGCCTTGCTTCTAGCATTCCGTTTCCTGGTAAACAAAACTGGCCCTGTTCGTTATAAGATATTTTTCATTAATTATTAGTAGTGAAGTAATTAGGCTCAGTTGGGCCCAGTTTCCTTCTTTCCTAACCTAAGGTCTTGAGGATATGCTCAAGATCACTGCCATCCCATATGGACAAGTGGTTAGAGAAATGGATGTATGACTGAATAATTCTACGTATTATGCTGTCTACGAGACTGTCTCTCCTAACAATAGCATATGCTATACATTTCATCCAAGCTCATTTGGACTGTCGCCAACAATCGACAGCTCTAATAGATCTTAATGGCACGGAGCTGTCATTCATTTAAAACAATGAATAGTCTCATCACTTTGTTTCATTTTCAGAATATATAACTGCATTTGCATATAAATTCAAAGGAGAGAAGTGGCCAAGACCTTTGTAGAAGTGTGCAGCTTGTGGTTGTAATTCTAGTTATATTTATTTTGCGAACAATAATGATGAAGTGCGATCAAAACCTTTTGGGAGCCCTTGGTCAGTCCTGCATGCACCACTGCATTTTGACCGCTTTTTTTTTTTTTTTTGCACAGTCCATACTTAAGGTCTGCATGTAATTATCCTGGTGCAGTCCTCTCGCTTCATCATGAGGGCATCTTTTCACAGTGCTGAAGAGTCAAGAGATTTTATTGAGATATTGCTGCATGAAAGCACTTGTCAGGCCTTAATGGAATGGCAGTGAATGCATGACGGGTCATTATCGATGGTTAATCCCTGCTTTGCATGTGTACACTCCATTAATTCAGAGCAAATAAAGTGGCCAAGGCATATCAGTTGTAATTCCCCAGCAGAGCCAGGAATAGTAAATAACACACAATCAGAGTGATGCCCCATAATCCTCTCTGATGATTCTGTCAACACGGTTTGGGGATCACACCTTGCCCAGTTCACCTGAGTGAGATATAGTTGTATCTGACTCTACTCAATCAGTTATAAATTGCCTCTCTTCCTCTCTCAGGTGCTCACATTGATGCTTCTGTATGTAACGTCAAATTAATGATATGGTCATAAATGAATTTACCACATTTTGTCAAAAACCACCTTTAATTAGTGGGTCTAATAAATGGGTTGCATTGATTTGTAAAATGAAGGGGGTGGAAGGTCGACTGAAGCACATCAAGCCAGAATATTTTTTGCACTTGGTAAAAAAAAAACAAACTTGACTTTTCATCTTCACAGGGCAATGGGATAACAATGATTGACAACCGATTCAGACTGCAGGTGTACCCCTTCACCGAGGGAACAAAGGGCATTGTCCTGCGTGCCGAACATTTTATACACCAAGAGACAGGCTTCCCTGTCAGCAAGAAGGAGTTCATGACAGCCCTCAGTGATTTGAATGGGCTTCTCATCCGAGCCTCATACAGCAATGATGAGGTCGCCATCTACAGGTACACCCTATCATGACATGCTCGTTAACCTTTCAGCTAAACATTTACCCTAAGGCTGTTATCGAGATGTCTAAATCTGCACATGTTCATTTGGTTAAATTTCTGTTCATTATTTATGAATATACACTGTTAGCTTTTTAAGTATGCTTATAGCACCTTTCACCCATGTGTGGCTCCTGTATTCCTGTATTCCACATATGTCTTGTCCTTGTGTTCCCTGGGGCTAGGCTCAACTCTGTCACCCTAGAGGTAGCCAGTGACTTGTCCAGGAGTGACGTACTAGCCAAAGCTGTGGAGATGTGTCGTTGTCCCCATGGCTACAGCGGAACATCTTGCGAGGTGAGTGACACAAGCATATGTGAATTTATGTCTGCTTGTTTGGCATGGTACTCCTGGTGACACCTGTTTAACAGTGTCTCTGCTTGCCATTGTGCATCTGTTTTTCTGTCACTGGCAAAATTGTTTGACTGTTGCACATCATGTGTGAGAGATATGTAGTTATTTCTAAGAGGTAGTTATTTGGTATTTAGGGATGTGCATGTGTTGTGTGTTTTGTAGTGATGGGATAAATGAGGCTTCAAAACCTGTGGTGGGTGGGAGTATCCTGAACTATCTCTAGCATTGACTGGTTAGTTTGGGATACTCCCATCCACCACGGGTTATGAAGCTTCATTTAGCACCAGCATCGATTGGTTAGTTCAGGATACTCCCGCCCACCATGGGTTATGAAGCTTCATTTAGCACCAGCATCGATTGGTTAGTTCAGGATACTCCCGCCCACCATGGGTTTTGAAGTCTCATTTAGTACCAGCATTGATTGGTTAGTTCAGGATACTCCCACCCACCACAGGTTTTGAAGCCTCATTTGGCACCAGCATTGATTGGTTAGTTCAGGATACTTCTACCCATCATGGGTTTTGAAGCATCATTTAGTTCCAGCATTGATCGGTTAGTTCAGGATACTCTCGCCTACCACGGGTTTTGAAGCATCATTTAGTGCCAGCATTGATTGGTCAGTTCAGGATACTCTCGCCTACCACAGGTTTTGAAGCATCATTTAGTGCCAGCATTGATTGGTCAGTTCAGGATACTCTTGCCTACCACGGGTTTTGAAGCATCATTTAGTGCCAGCATTGATTGGTCAGTTCAGGATACTCTCGCCTACCACGGGTTTTGAAGCATCATTTAGTGCCAGCATTGATTGGTCAGTTCAGGATACTCTCGCCTACCACGGGTTTTGAAGCATCATTTAGTGCCAGCATTGATTGGTTAGTTCAGGATACTCTCGCCTACCATGGGTTTTGAAACCTCATTTGTCCCATAACTAGAATTTTGACCTTTGATGTGCACACGGTACACTGTACAAAATGATTAATAGCAGTGTGATGTGGAGAAACCTCATTGAAAAAACTAGCTGATATGTAAAAGTGTTATCTGTTTTACATCCAAATTGCCATTTCATACGACTTGTCTGCACGTTCTTATCCATATGATGTGTCATTGATTTTTCTGCATATGCTATTTTAATGCTGACCACAGCTGATTTCCAGGAGCTTTTGGAGAGAAAATGAAATGAATCATTGGCTTTTTATTACAAAGAGAGGGGTTAATTGTGACTTATTTGAAAGGACCAGAGGGTCACCACCTCTGCTGAACCCATTGGAGAACCCATCGGAGAACAGTCCCACCTCCTGCAGCAGATCATTAAAAATCTTTGGCAGGGAGGCGGCTTTGGATTCATGTCTGAGATTCGGCACAGTGACCTTTTTTGAAAGGGTAACGTGAGAGTAAATCTTCATGGCTAAACGTCAGGCTGACTGATAAAATCGGACATGAGGATGTCAGACGTGCCAGGGAAATTCACAAATTTCAGACTGTCATTCATTTCGGTTTACGTACCACACCGATACCATACTGCATTGCGGATATTATATTAAATTTTCTGAGTCAAGGCATCAATTTTTCCTTCAGTGTAACTGTTGATCCACCACCATTAAACTTGGGAAAATGGTTTCGCAGTTTTTTTGTTTTTATTAGGATGGTAGACTTTTTATAGAGCATGCATCCTTACTGGTTACTGGTTTAAATTGGCTACTCTACATTGCTGGTTGGATGGTGGTTAAACTCCATCCAAAAATGTAACAATGAATGACATTGAAAGCCACGTATATCATAATCTCACCATGATCATACCCAACATCGCTAACGGCTGTAAAAATCTAACGGCTAATATAGGCAGTCGTAACGGTATGGCTTTTATAGGAAGTTAACGATCAGTGGACTATTGGTACCACTGCAGGGATTTGCAGCGGGAGACTTTTATCTGCTAACCACTTTTTTACATGACAGTTCTTGATGTACAGAAGCTTGCAGGCGACTGTCCTTTTGAAAGAACATTTCTGATGTCGCTGTTTCTGTTTGACAGCACATTACAGGGCAATATTCGAGGCCATCTCTCAGCAAAGTCATTAAGCTACAGGAAGCCGGCGGTGCTCTTGGCTTTTGTTGGCATTTCCTCGACTTCCTTTGCTTCATCAAAATTGTCTTGCATCTCGTTTCTTTTATATTAACCTAAATAAATTTGCTTTTAAAAACATAAGGAAAGAACTCCATCTCAGCCTCTGCTGCATAAATTACAGCACTTAGTGAAAAGCATTAATTATATCTTTGTATGATTAATTAGCTGCTGCAATGCAGCTTATGAGCTGACATAATTAAACTCTGAATCTCATAGGCTAAAAATATCCATGTTTTCTTTTATCTAATGGCTTTGTAACAGTCAATTTGCATCTACACCATTTGCTTCTTATTCATCTGAACTAATCTGTGTCATTCCCTTGTCAAAGTGATTTTCTTTTCTCACTTTCTGAGTCTAATTGTTTTGTCCCCCATTGCAGATGTGCTCTCTGGGTTACCGAAGGGTTAATGGCACGCTGTTCGAGGGAGTGTGTGAAGCATGTCACTGCTTCGGGCACACGGCACACTGTGATGACATCACAGGTCACTGCCTGGTAACGTCAAGCCGGGGATAGTCTTGGGTGGGACTCACAGTTGAGCCGAATGTCCTTTTGTTTCAGAGGCATAGGTGAAGATAATTAGCATTTTATTATAGGTGACTGTTAATGGCTGAGTTATGAAGTTGACACACGGAGGGCTGTTTAAACCCGCGTGTGGTGTCCTGTGGTGCTTGGCTGCCTCCTTGTCACCATTCACTACCCTCATTTCAACCAACAGGAGAGTACTTGACATTCTGTCTGCTAGATGTTGCCATGTTTGGAAATTCCCCAGAGGGCTAGGGTAAATATTGATATGCCTGTAACTGCATGTGCGCATGGGCATAAAAACGATTGCCCCACGGTCATGTGGGGACACCATCTCACACCTCTCTACACTTGTAAATGGATGGTATGACCATAAAGCCCACTTGATCTGACAGTAAATGGTAAATTCATGGCTTTAAAATGAACAGCTTGGCCCATATACATAGCTATACTGGCTTTTCACTGAGCAATCTCGTATCATGATCCATTTTTTGGACAGAAGGTATATCCCCAGTGGTCACTTTATTAGGTACACCTCGATAGGCCCACGTTTGCCTCCGGAAGCACTATGAGGGTAGTCAAGTATGGAAGAAATTTTAGACCAAAGAATGAAATTGATCTTTGCCTTGCAGAAAATGTTTATTTGTACATATGTGTGTTGGAGAGCAGCTCCTCTACTGATCCGAGGTCACTCTCTCCCCGTGCAGCTGACAATCCCACAATTTATACTTTTTACATCCTTGACGGACTGCCCAGGTGCAGCTCCCTTTCATCAGCTCGCTCTTAACTCCCTTCTCCTTATCGTCCAAGAACATTCTGTTTACTACCATGAGATACATTTTACTTCACATCACTTTCAGGGTATAATCTTCAGTCTCACACACATTGTTACTGCATTCTTTTTCTGTTAGTGAAACGCTTATTAATACATAAGCGTAACAGTTAGTCCTTGCACACATAATTTGCAGTTCTATTAAATATCATATGTTAAGCAACATGATTGCATGATTGTCACGACAATTACATATCAGGCATTAAGCGATATTTCATAGGAACACACACTCATGTCTTATTTTATTCCACACGAGTTCAGAGAAGTCACCACTACACTAAGCTGTTATTTTTACACTCGTGGCCTTAGCTTTAACGAGCCTAGCCATTCTCCTCTGACTTCTTGCATTAACAAGGTGTTTTTGCCCACAGAACTGCCAGTGACTGGATTTTTTTTTTTTTTGCTTATTGCACCACTCTCACTAAACTCTAGACACTCTACTGTGTGAAAATCCCGGAATGCTGGCTATTTCTGAAATGCCGGATCCTTCACTTCTGGCAGCGACAATAGAACCACATTCAAAACATCCCTTAGATCACAAATCTTACCTGTTCTAATGCTTAGCCACACAGTAAGTGAGCCTCTTAACCCTGTCTGTCTGCTGTATATATTCAGTTACAGCCACATGGTTCACTCTTTGGAGGAGCTGATAGTACTCCTAGTATGAACTTTCAGACAGTAAAGTTATAATGACCAGGTTATAAGTAAAGTCATTAATTATCAGGCTGTTTTATTGCGGGTTTGCAGGCCAAGATTTTTTAATAGTTCAATAAATTATAGGCTCATCCATGTGTTAGCTATCTTAATGCTCTTTCTCACACAAAGGCCAATATACGTTAGAAATGAAGGGAATGAAGCATAGCACGATGGGACAGGTATTGGCCCATGACTTGGACTGGTTAAAATGGTAAGGTCTTGAAAGAGTTCCATGATATCTGCTTTGATGATCTCCTGCTCAGGGGTCCCGTATTTTTCTCTTCTCGGTCTATAGGACCTTTGACTGTACCAGAGGCCAGCTATATACACACACCCCCAACCTCGAATCTCCATAGAGACACGTTCGGCACCCCGAACCGCACTAAGGATTTATTCGACCAGAGGAAGGAAGCTGTTTAGAAAGCAATTAACATCGGAGCCACGGGAGGGCAGCTCGGGGCGCTCAATCAGAGCCGGGCCTGGGCTGATATCACGAGCCCCCCCGCCAATAGCATTAGTTGTCTTCGCCAATGCCGACACAAGCTTGGTTCCCTTACTTCCCCCCTTATTCCTCATAATCAACGAATGGTCTTCTGGTAGTTAATTATGCTGAGTAGACATGCGGCTGACTCGTGGCCATGCAGGCTTCATTAGGCCCGCCGAAGCGTGGCGGTCCGGAGAAGCACTCTCGTGTTATTAGCTGAGCATCACTCCACTTTGGGCTCCCGCCAGTTTGTGGGAAGACGCCCCGCCTTTAATTTGGCTGCACTCGCCTCTCCCAGCCTCTTCCATTTATTTGGCAATTAGAATTAAATTTTATAGAGGTTTGACATGCAAAACTAAATTTTAATTAGATGTCATTTTGTTAACATTTTGAAATGTGTATGCATGTTTATTATGCATCTATTTTGGTGTTCTTATATGGAAATATTTCAGGTTAAATTGCTTTTCACCCTGAGAAAAACATTTCCTCTTTTTGAATAAATTTAAATGCACTAAATTTATACTTATACCCCTAGCAACTAATCAAATATAAAACAGTGTTTATACCTGTTGAGCAAACACTTGATCTAAGGCAGGTTATTCCTTCACTGTCAAACTCTAAGACATTATGTCCACTGATAGGGTGCTTATCTGTAACCATCATCATTCCGGGGTCACTGACTTCCACCGATTTCCAAATCCCATTTGCAGGGATGCGAAGACCACACAACAGGTCCTCACTGTGACACATGTGCCCCTGGTTTCTATGGTGATGCTACCACGGGAACAGCTGAGGACTGCCAGCCTTGCTCGTGCCCGCTCCAGCATCCTTCCAACAAGTAAATATCTGAATGTATTGATTCACACACGCATGGACACAGACTACTCATCTGTATATCCAATTACGGCACTCACCACGGAATTATATGCCTTTCTTAAAAACCTGTTCATCTTCATCATTGTCCCTGTGTGTACACATGTTAGCTGTAAAATACCTTTATCTGTCTTCTATAAAAGTAACAGGATCATTCTGTGGTGTAAATCCTGAAATTTCTTTTCCCGATTTAACATAACCAGATAGAATCTTCCAGCAGGCCTGTGCTTTGCCGGAGTCTGTGTTAACGCACTGCGTACTCTAGCCGAACGGCAGCCACCCCAATGGAGCCCTGAAAATGGGCCGTAATCCCTTGTGGGACAAAAGGCGACAGTACGCCCTGAGGGCAACAGGAGCAGCTGGGCATTCCGGTTAAGTGGCCCCCAGGGGCCAGACAGCCAAAGAAAGACACTTCCACCACTGCTCACGTCTCCTGTGGTCCGAAATAGCCTCTCCACCACCCTGTGGCCCCCCAGATAGGAACATGACCCCGCTCTATCTTTGGGACCCACGGGGCCCTTGCCAGGCGCTCTCTGTGTCAGATGCAGTCGGTCAGCTTGCGGCTGTGTGAAGCATGGGAATGACCCGGCTGCCTCTGTTTTTCTTCTTCCTTGCCACTGCTTTGGCCCAAAAACGCCACAGCTTCAGCCCGACGTGCCACCTGGACCCCGGAGGGGAGCTGCTCTGCGACCAGTGCCAGCCCGGGTACACAGGCTCCCGCTGCGACAGGTGAGCGTAACTTGGCGGGGGTCTCGGTCCCACTCACTTTAACTGGGTCAGGCCCTGCTAGCTGTCGGCATCGTTGTGCGGTTTCATCTGCTAGGGCCTTGCCGTCAACGGGAATAAAAACGTCTTGGTTTTATGGGCCACCACATTCTTGGGACGGTGGACGAGTGGAGTGCACTGCAGCCATGATTCTCAGAATAGCTGTAAACTGAGGCAGTGGGAGAGATTCCAAAATATATGCCCATGCCTGAGTTGAATCATGTATTTATGAACAAATCTACTTAGTATTGAATGTGATCTGGACTGTTGGCGCCCCTTGGGTCAATCCTCATGGGCCAAATACTCAGAACTAGATCTATCTACTCTTGTGACATATACTTGCTTTTTCGGTGAATACCTCACCTGCTGGTCAATACCATTTTCTTTCTGTCGCTGGATGTTTTTCTAATTTTTTTGAGTACTGTGCCATAGTATGACATTCCCAACTGACAAAAGGTGTTCATGAAAAGCTCATGTGCAACAGGGGGGCCTGGTTTATTGTTTCTGATCATCTGGATTCCCCCCCATCCCCCCCCCCGGTCCAGGACATTGACAAACAAAAGGGTGGCTCTACAGCCCTTCTGGAAGATTGATGGCTTTGCGCTCCTTGCCGTGACTCCGTCTGAAGCGTATTTACTTCATCTGCATCAGAAACACATCATTTAATTTCCTTTCGTTTTTGCAGGTGGAGAGGTGGGAAATAAGGCTTGGGTGAGGAGGGGGGTGCCAGGTTGTCGATTGAAAGCGGGCCGGAGCAAGTGAAACTTCCAAGGGGGGTGGTGAAGCTGGGGTGGGGGGCACCGGCGCCCTTCACACCCACATCAGGCTTGATGACAGATGGTTGCGGGGTACATCGCCAGCAGCCCAGCCCCAGTGGGTGCACGCGGGCTTTGACTCTCCATTAACTCGAGGCAGGTGGAAAGGGATTTTAATTTCGCCTCCACACGCCAGAGGAAGACAGGGGCCTATTTGCGAGGCAGAAACGGAGGCTCCATTCATCATCTCTGATAGGGAGGGCCAGGGTGGAGATTTCTCTGGGGGCTCCTCGACGGACTGCCAAGGGCAGCACAAAGACAAAAACGTGCCTGGGCATCGGGAGCCGACCGGGACCATGCAGCTCTCCTAGCTATCCCAAAAGAAATCGGAGCGACCGCACAGGGATCAGAACCACATGGGATGAGACTTAATAACCAGCCATAGCCTTTAATATGCGAAAATCCAGGTTCCCACAAAAAATGTATCCCCTCTCTATCATATACATTGTTAATTTAATTATAATGCAATTTCTTTACACTGCAATAATCACAGGGAGATTATATTACACTAATGGGAATAATCTGCCCACTCGTGTCTCAGTAACATTGTGAAATACCAGAACAAACCGATAAACTCTTTATGACTCCCTATAGAATTAGCAATAACGATGTCAATGCAAATGACAGAAAAAATCCAAGGTGCATCTGCAGGAGACGGCAATCTGGCAGTGACGGCAAATCACATCTGCGAGCAGCAACAGGTAGGTTTTTAATATTCCAGCAGCAGACCACAGCACAGCTGCGTGCACTTAGGGGAGAGGAGACAAAAATGCTCAGTAATAAACTGGAATGGGAAAATAAGGCAGCAAATACACGGCGAGTCACCTAAACGGCATCTCGGCTTTCCCAGGTTCACCTGTGGGTCTTCCTGTAGTCAGAGGACTCGTCATGCCCAGAGTGAGTCGAGGCCCAACGTTTACAGTGGGTTCAAGTGAACCGCACCCTGGGGAAGCTTACAGCCCAGCCGTGCCTTTGGCAGCTTGGGCCAACCTGTGTGGCAAATGTGGGGTTAAATTGTTTCCGGTTTAAACAGGAGATGAGCAATTCACTGGCGCGGGCTTGGCTGGGGCATTTATAGTTAGCGGGGGTCAGGGAACACCTGACTGGAGACATCAGCGTCAAAGATAGACTGGCAGTCCGTGTTCCACTGAGTTAACGAGGTTCCAGATGCAGCAGCCGGCCAGCGCCACGCTGTTAAGAATAGCCCATTGGTCCACCGAGCTGGGGAGTTTGACTGGGTCTGCGTCTGGGGGGTGTAGGAGCGTCTGTCTGATGACGGCCGTTTATCATTTTTCCCTTCTGCAAAATCCCCCCGCCCTTCAGCTAAAGGCTCTCACAGGTGTATTTTTAAGCAATGAAGCAAGGAGCTTTTTTATTTTAGTTTCACATATACATGTCAGTATTCTAACAGTTTAAATATATTCAGCCACACACCACCACCGTGCTCTGGATAAGCGGCTGGAAGATAGACAAATGTATACCCACCCATATTTTGCGACATTAAAATGATAAATATTTAGACTGAATAACGTGGGCATGATATATGCATGCATACATGTATGTATGTATGTATATACACATTAAATTGAAATCTTTAGTTATAAATGCACGTAAAACTCTCGAATCTTTGGTGACATATCCGTGGTTATGCTTGTGCGTTGTACGTATGATGTTGCAGCGTTGAGAGGAGCGTTACTCTGGAAGGACGCGCAGTTCCAAGTCGAACGTGGCAGTATCGGTCCACCTGTGCTCACCGGTCATTTTTAGCGGTACAACCCACCAGCAGGAGTGATACTAAAAAGCCTCTATATACCCATTAGCCCTGAACCACGTTTGGCCCGATGTGTGAATTAGCCGCACGTCTCACACGAAACACCACAGTTTGACGATGCCGGTGAAATTACAGACGCGCGCGCACGGCGCAGGCTGTAACATATTCAATTAATACATATCTGACGAACGTGATGCACAACGATTACGTTTCCCATTTGCTTTCGTGCAGCCGGAACTGCGGAATGCAGATAAGAGGCATAGAAACCATTTAACAGGACTGCAGTAGATAGAATGCCTGCCTTTATCAGCGTTAAACATGATTTCATTCCTGAGCAGATATAAGAGAAAAGATGAGAACATAAAGAACTCGGGAGCAGACACATCACCGTTGATGGATTCTTTGCCTTCTCAGCACCAGTCTCTTTGTGTGGACTGCTGACAGTGTAACTCTCTCTCCCCGTAATGAATATGCTCTGAGAACTTATTTATGTTCCAGGCATAATTACTGTGTTGATACACATGGTAGATATTGGAAAGACACATGTGACAGCAATTCTGCTAAACATCGCCGGAGAGCTCTTTCAGTAATTGGGGGTGAAAAGAGTTGTTATTACATCCACAAGCCAGTAATTCCCTCGACAATCGCAAATTAGCTGAGGGGGGTCAGCAAGTCCCAGACTGTCAGCCTCTATTGAGCGTTAACCTTTGACCTCTTCATTTTTTGCTGCAGGTGCTCCAATGGCTTCTTCGGTCAGCCCACAGAGCTGGGCGGGTCGTGTCAGCCCTGCCAGTGCAATGGAAATCTGGACCCTATGGCCCCTCATAGCTGTGACCCGGTGACCGGTGCGTGTCTGCGGTGCAGGCATGGCTACGGGGGGGCGGCCTGTGAGAGCTGTGCAGAGGGCTACTTTGGTGATGCCATTCTGGCCAAAAACTGTCAATGTAAGTCTCCAGTTATGTGAGTTCCTTATTTTTTTTTTGATGTCTAGAATTTATTGAATGTATCTAGTTTCCCCCAGAGCCGTGTGGCTTTTTACTGGTGAATCTCAGGCTAAATACTCAGCTCCACTGCAGCATAGTAGTTCAGTTGAGTTCTTCCTGGAACTCAATCAATAAACTCTAGCATCGTCTGCAGCATTGACCACTATGTTGTGCTGCATTACCTTACGTCATTTAAGTAACACTCTGTTACATCATGTTATGTCAAGTTATGCTGCGTTATGACATGTCCATCTATGCTATGGTATACTGTGTTATGTTAAACTACTGTATGTTATGCTATGCTACGTTATGCTAAGCTATGTCAAGCTACATCATGCTGCACCAGGCTGTAATTCATGTGCATAGGTTTCACATGTGACGTATTCCCACCTCTTTGTGTCACGTGACGTATTCCCCTCTTTGTGTCATGTGACATATTCTCACCTCTTTATGTCAAGCTACATCATGCTGCACCAGGCTGTAATTCATGTGCGTAGGTTTCACATGTGACACATTCCCACCTCTTTGAAATCGCATACTGTGCACACAGAGAGAACAGCCCCCCCAATCCTCACTAAATCTCAGCCTGTTTCAGTATTTCATTATATTATACTAATGCACACCTTTACATAGCTGCAGGGTGGTTGGAACAGAAGACCTGCATAAGCTTCTTTGAAGAGTCTCATTTTCACAGTGTAAAAACAGACACGTAACACCAGACAGCTGTTATCTGCAAGTGAGGGGCACTGAGAAAATCATTAATCTTCAAATTTCACAGTAATCTAACAACAATCACGTCTGTGGATGGGCAAGCGGAGAGTCAGATTAATGCCAAAACTGACTGAACTTTAATTAAAAACAGAAGATAAAGTGTCAGCTGTAATGCCTGTAGTTCAGGTTTTAAAATACAATGCACAACAAAACAACCTTGGTTTAATCCAGTCTGTAAACTGCACTGTTTTCAATGTAATTTTCATTCATTTGCACATCTGGGCATCTCGTCGGAGAGGCAACAGAAGGAAGACAGAGTGTAAAAATGAAATGTGGGAACCATCCGTTCTGTACATAGAATTCACAGGATCACTTTCTGATTATGAGGTTTAATGGCTGCTATATTCATTGCCTTTTTTAAAACTAAACATTTGGCCAGCCATGTGTGTAATCCTTATGCACCACACTTGTGATGTCTTAAGCCACTGGTCATTTATATTAACTTAAATAATGAAAGAGATATTTCAAATTAGATTGGTCTTATCAATGCATACATCTCGCAGTTGGTAACTGGCCCATTACAGACTAATATCAAATATACAGGGGGTGGAGGCAGGAGGTGCAGGGCCAGAGAACACCCTTGATGGGATGCCAGTCCCTTGCAGGATGCGCGCACACACACACACACACACACACACACACACACACACACACACACACACACACACACACACACACACAATGAGCAAGTAAGAGACGCCAACCTGCCTGTTTTGGATCAGCAGGAGGAAATCAAAGTACTTGGAGAAAACTCACATAACATGGTTAAAACACATAGCAGCTCCACACACACAGACTAAGGGTGGCGTTTGAACCTCAGCCCTTGAGGTGTGCAGCAACAGAGCTGCTCTCTCTGCTGCCCTATCTAAAGTATAGTAAAATATTACTTTCCTGAATCAATCTCCCAAACAGTTGCAGTCTAAGAACATTAAGCAGCTGCATATAAAAAACAAGCTATGCCTTTTGTTCAGTAACTCAGCCTGCAGGAATGGGATGTTAGTAAGGGATTATTTTTCTGCCCTCAAACGGCAGCGGCTGGCTTTGCATTGCTGACGACATGCTATGTGGGGGCAGACTAAGCCAGAAAAGCTAGTCCATTGCATTGTACATTTTTCACACAATCCGATTCTTTTATCAGCGGCGTTTTGCTATCTGGAGGAGAGGAGCAGAGACTAAAAAAGGACGAAAATAAGTGTACTGTACGTTACGTCGAATTGTCATATGTGGGCTTACGTGGAACCAAAATTTACTTAGTTCAGCGTTGTTTAGTGTTGTTACCTTATTACCTGGAAAGGGTGGGATGGTTTAAGTTCAGGTGAGATTATCCTATATGAATATCATAATCCGTTATGTTATGTGAGATTTCCATTGACTGAAACACGTTTTTTATAACAGGTTCCAAAACCCTGGATTCTCAAAAATGAGTCATTTTGTAAGAACCAGTCAACAGCTCCACACTAATCTCTGTCAGTCCAGTAAACAGTCTGCTTTTTTCTTTACCTCTCTGTGTCGATCCCTAGATGTACACAATTTGGAACAAAATAAAATGCAACCATATTCATTCAAAGAATAGAAATGAATACTTCTTGAATTTTGAATGAATTTTTAAGCTGTGCATATTCAACATTCTTAGATGTAATTTCAGTTCTTTCTGGTAATCTCATTACATAGTTTCATTCCAATCTCATTCCAAACATCTAAATTTGTTTATCAGCCACCACTCAGTTTACCGTGATGTCACTGTGTTAAGTGTCACACAATATCTATCTGTCCATTTTTCATACCAGTTTTCCTATTCAGGGTTGGTGTGTTGGGGGTGGGGGGGCATCTTAGGGCACAAGGCAGGGGTCACCCTGGATGGGTTGCACAGTCAGGCAGACACACACACCAATTATCCTACATCATATTGTCTTTAGACTGAGGGGGGAAACTGGCGTACCTGGAGGAAACCCACAAAGCATGGGGAGAACATGCAAACTCCACCCACACAGAGCAGAGGTGGGATTTGAACCCCCAACCATGGAGGTGGGAAGCAACAGTGCTAAACGCTGAGCACCCAGGTCCCCGATACCCCAATATGTAATAGTTAATAATAATTTTCTAACTAATAATGAAAATCTATTATCATCAATCTATCATCATCCATCTTCAAACCACTTATCCTGGTCAGGGTCATGAAGAAATAATGTCTAGTTTAATGTATTTCATACGCATGAGTCTTAAAAGTGATTTTCTTTAAGAATATTAAGCATTAAGCATTGCCTCATAAAATTGAATGATCATTCAGTCACTATTCTGTCCGTTTATTTAAAATAAAAACTTTCACCAAGGAACACATTCTAAGCCACAGGAAACAGCAATTAAGTGTGCGACGTTTAACTGCTTCCCTGGAAACGGTTACATTCTGTACTCCTCTTGCTGCGTGTAAGAGGCTCTATTGTTGCACATGCTGTTTCCTTCGTAATTAAAACTTTAGTACATAGCCCCCCATTTTTTGTGAGACCCAGACTTCCTCTGATCTAACGGCACGGTAATTAAAATGGCAGGGGATGGTGATTTCATACAGACATGGATTGATTAATCACTGCTTGGTTGTTTTGTTTTTTTTTGTATTCACATTCCATGCCGGTCTGAGAAATTTCCCTCTAAATGCTGTCCATCGATAGATGGCATTGCAGTGAGATACCCAATGATCTTGGCAGTGTGTGGAAGCACAGTCTGAGAACCTGATTATTTGTTAATCTATGCACATGTTGTAAATTAAATTAGAATTCATTTCTTTCCAAGTGAGACCTGAGACAGAAAAAGCATACTTTTAACTAGCTGTGATCTAGAAATGGACCCACTTTTGGGGCCACTACAGAATGACCAGCATAGTGTGGTCAACAATCCCCCACTGGCAGCAGATTGTTGTAAGTATAGCAGAAGTTCATCCAAGATGAGTTTTGCAGCGGTGACTGTTTCATTTCAATCAGCACTATGCTGAATATTTCCCAAAGTGAGGCCCTTGTCAAATGGTACAAAAGCAAGCCTTCCTGGAGCCTCAGTCAACAACATTCTGGGTCTGAATGCTCAGCATTGCCCATCAGGTGTCCGCGTAGCAGTGTTATAAGCCTCCTCCACCCTCCTATCCCCAGCTTGCCAGTGCCACGTTAACGGCTCCCTGTCGGAGGTCTGCCACCGGGAAACCGGCCAGTGCCCCTGCAAAGAGCACGTGATTGGGCGGCAGTGCGACGAATGCATGGTAGGTGGCCCTGCAGAGTCCTCCTCTGGCTTCAGCTTCACCATCTCTCTCAGATTCTTTCTAAAATGTTATGTGTGGAATGGATGCTTGTTCACCATCGAGCAATCGAAAAGAACAAAGAACAAATTAATCGTATCTTGCAAATGAACGATGAGTATAGATTGTTACTTATTTGCATTGACGGATGAATTATGAGCGGCGGAAAGGTAGTTCTCCCCTTCACTGATTGGTTGTTGAGCAGGTGCTAGGCGCTAATAGTGCTAATATTCTGTACCTGACTTATTGTCCTTCACTGTCCCGTCCCGTGAAGCCTAACTCCTGGTGGGATGTAGAGCAGCAGATGTGTAGGCCCTGCTCGTGCAGCCTCGTGGGGGCCATGTTCCAGCGCTGCGACCTGGAGGGTCGCTGTATCTGCAAGCCGGGCTTTGTGGGCCGGCACTGTGACCTGGGTCGCCAAGGCTATGGGCGCCGGGAGACTCGCAGGCCTCTTCAACAGGTCCCACTGCAACAAATTCAGCGCTGGGGTTCGAGCAGGCTTGGCGGGTGTACCAGAGGAGCATATCGCCCCCGAGGGGTAAACTGCACAGCATGTGTGTGTGAGCCACAGCCTGCACTTAAACTCCTCCCCCTAAATGTAGACATGCCCCCTTGTAATCTACACCACCCCCACTGACGCTACCAGCCCCGATACTCTAGTTTTATTTTACAGCATGGCATCTTACCCTGCTATACACCATTGCGTCTGCCCAAATTTAGTCATGTAAAGTAAGCTCTGACCCCACTCCTATCCCATTTTACCCCACCCTATCTCTATTGGCCTTAACTATATACTTATTGTCAATCCATATGGTATGACCCTATTGGTACACCATAGGCCCTGACTTCAGGATCTACCCTACAGCGCCCTCTACCCACCCACTTGACCTTACTTACGCACAGCTGCCCCGACCCAGCCCCACGCTATGCATTGCGAGATCATCTCCCTTCACATTGTTCATGCACATACACACACAGTACTACAGTGAATGCTGCTGCCCCCCTACTTCGCCCCCCTTCCCAGCCCCAGTCAGACTCCTTTATCTTCACTCACTGTCCCCGAACTCCCAGATCCTCTCCTGCCCTCTCACGTTCTGGCATTACTGAACATACACCCGCTGGGTTTTGCTAACAGCCTGTCTTGGGTTTGGTGGTTCTTGCATTTCCCATTAAAGCGCCTGATGTTTCTGCTTGATGTTCACAGAAGCTATTAAATACTTATTCCAAATTAGAACCTGCATAAAATTTCTATCGAATCTGCATTGCGTTTTCTTATGGGTACTTTTATAGGCAGACTATTTATTTATACGGATGTGTCCAGTTCCAGAACATTATTTTTAAACCTGTTTTTCTACTTTTAAAAAGAAGATACTACTTGGATGGAGCCACCCCTATATAATATTTAGCATAAAATTATAGCAAACGTAGTTCTGCAAACTCTTCGTTGTGCATTTGCAGATAAAGATTACTACGCTGCTTCTTAATGCTATTTTCCACTGTGAACGAACACACCAAGTGTATATATAAATTGTATGACATGCACAGTAGTAATGGGACAAATGAGGCTTTAATACCTGTGGTGGGTGGGAGTATCCTGAATTAACCTATCAGTGTTGGCGATAGCATTGATTGGTAGTTTCTGAACCAGCATTATTTTGTAACCAGCATGGATTGGTAGTTTGGGATACTCCCACCCACCACAGGTTTTGAAGCCTCATTTAGCACCAGCATTGATTGGTTAGTTCAGGATACTCCCACTCATCATGGGTTTTGAGGTCTCATTTAACCCATTGCAGATGCTAAGACACGGAGAGACATAGTAGACCGGTGATTCATGGATGCCCACTCAGAACTTGGTTAAGCTTGAAAAAGCACTGTGTTCTGGATCTTAGTGGCAAGGCCAGCACAATGCAATGTCCCCAAAGAGACATCATGGCTCAATAATCCCCTGCTGACCCTTCACCCTTATGCTCTTCAGATATCATTTTGTCATCACATAGTGACGCTAACCCTTCCTCCATGGCTAGCAGCGGAGCGTTAGCCATCGGAGAAGGCAGTTGAATGTGCCCCCCTCCCGGAGGAGTGTTTCCAACCTCCGTGCCGTGATACAGATTAGTGATGGAGCTCGGCTGGCCTGCCGTATCATCAGACGCCTGCTGCATCAAGCCATCTGCTCCCCGCAGCTTCCTTTGCCTCTTTCGCATTCACTGCACGTTGCCACGTTTATTAGTCGAAGACAGGAATTACGCCCTCCCTCTGCCATAGAGTTTGCATGTCGACATTTCATATTATGATGTGCTAGAGTCGTATTGCAAAGTGCAATTATACTCAGCACATGTTATGATATTGTAAATGTTCGAAAGGCTTCCTAATGAACTATCCACGCAGACTTTTCATTGTGCTACATATTTTTAAAAATGATGTCCGCGCCGTGGGCCTGGAAATTCGTGGCATATGACGGTTAATTAGCCTTGCTGGAGATGTCAATTGAATGCGATGCATGATTCGAAACATGCAGGAGAGAGAGTGTTGTTCAAAAGCTCTGTGTTGTCATTTGTAATTTAAGATTGTGACCATCTTGTTGCAGTGTGTTGATATTTGACGCATGCTTTAACGTGGAATGTTGCATCAGCGATGATCTCCGAATCTTTCCTTGAATTAAGGGAACAGATAATTGAGAGTAAAACTTCCAGAAAGCTCTGAAGGAGATTATTCTGTAAAATTACTGTTTTAAGCAAATAATAACCATGATATTCAGAGCTGTGTTGTAAAATTGCTTAATTTCTGTGGTAAATTCCATACAAGTAAAATGATGAATACATTTAATAAGTGTACTGTACTCTGTTTTAAAATCCAAAATATATTCATTTTATTAGCTATGTGGGCAGTAGGAGATTGTGTTTGGCGATTGGGTTTGATGTGACCAACCTCTGTGCTTCCTGTTTGAATAAAACCCCAGCAAAATGTCCAGCACTGATCCAGGATCAGCGCAAGGCCACCTGATCCTCAGATCCCATCTCAGACTCTGTGGTCCAGCTCTGGTGTTCTGACCACAGGCTCAGAAAAGCATCCCATAATGGGTGCCTGAACGCTTGCCTGGCATCCTTGTGTTTATAAAGAGCCGCGGTCCGGTGTAGCGGGATCCCTGGCTTTCACCGCAGCCTTGTGGAATGCAGTGGAACAAGACCAGTGAACCCATGACCCTAACTCCATGCCTCTCACCCTCGCAGTCCTCCACCTTCGGCGTGCAGTCAGGCCGCGGCTGCATTCCCTGCAATTGCAACTCCTTTGGCTCCAAGTCCTTTGATTGTGACGAGACGGGCCAGTGCCGCTGTCAGCCAGGGGTCACGGGCCCAAAATGCGACCGGTGTGCCCGGGGATACTTCAACTTCCAGGAGGGCGGATGCACACGTAGGCCAATGTCCGCAACCTATTCTGTTACGTCCACGGTTTCCGGAGCTCTGATGGATGAATGGCTTCTTAGTCTATAAATGAGAGTGTTCAGTCCGATCCCAGTACTCACTGAGCAGATAGGTAGCTTTGTAGATAATTTCATTGGTGATGAGCTGCTGACATTTCACATCCCTCTCCCCCTCCTCCCCTTTCTTCCCAGCTTGCCAGTGCTCCCACGTGGGGAATAACTGCGACTCCAACACTGGACAGTGCATCTGCCCCCCACACACTGTGGGAGAGAGGTGTGACAAGTGTGCCCCCAATTTTTGGGGTCATGACATTGTCACTGGTTGTAAGGTGAACCTTCTTCCTCAATCTCTTTTCTGTCTTTCTTTGCTTAGGTTTTTTTCTTCTCTTAAAGGTTTTTATGCACCGCAGCGATGGGTCCTGATACGCTCCGTGTTATATAATCCCCTAATTATCGAAGATAAGATAATTAACTTCGAATTGACATTTAACTCAAGCAACATGGATAAGCTGCACTTAATTGCTGACCATCATCAGTCGAGGCATCTCATTTTCATGTGTTTGTATATTCATTCAAAATGCATGTTTAAAAATGTGTCCAATTACTTGGACGTTGATACGAAATGGAAATGAAGCGTTTTATGAGTGATAAGTTTCTTCCTTTTAGAGTAAAAATGGATCCAGTTCTTCTTTGCTTTGTAGTGCTTTATTTGTGCCTTACGTTATGATAAGAGGGTGATAACGTCTTTTCAAGATATGGCATCATAAACTGTGCACCAACGCAGCGAAAATCGTCCTTCCGAACAGTCCGAAATAAGGGCAGAAGTCTGAAAGCAGACGCCATGCTCGGCTACGCAGATAACTACCCAAAGCGAGGGAGTCGAGAAGATCTGGGTCATGCGAGTGCATCCTTTCTCCCCCACAGTCGTGCGAATGCAATGTGATCGGCTCGTTGACTCTGCAATGCAACATCAACACCGGCTGCTGCTTCTGCCGTGAGCAGTTCACGGGAGAGAAGTGCACGGAGTGCAAAGTGGGCTTCCGAGACTTCCCACAATGCGTGGCCTGCGACTGCTCCGTGGCCGGCTCGGCCGGCCACACCTGTGACATGGACCGGGGCGCCTGCGCCTGTGCTGATAGGACAGGCCAGTGCACTTGCAAGGTACTGCAAAGCATGCTGGGATACAATGTCAGTCATGGCAGACCTGGATTTATGGCAAATAACACAAAAAAGTTCAAAAAAGTGTATATAAGAAAGTGTATTTTTTTCTCAGTTTAATTTATTTACATCAGGCTTTGAAGTTTCCCTAATGCCTCATTGCCACAGTGGGCTTAACGTTTATAACTTTACTTGAGTTCTGTTTATTTTACTTCGGTTATTTTTGCTTCATTAGTACTCTTATGTAACTGTGCTGTTGCACAGTTCATATCCATGAGTCAGGATTTTTTTCACTGTTAGGAAAACAACGGCCAGACGTTCAGTTATACTCTCCACATGTATATTCCTCAGCTGCATCACTTGGGATGTTCTTTCATTTAGCCATTTTTGCATATATAAGCTAATACGAAAAGGCCAAACAATTCTAGCAACAGCCTCGTTCGTGGATATCCAGTCAGCCTCATTTGTAGCTGTCCAGTCAGGCTCTTTTGCGACTGTCAAGTTAGATTGCTATACCGTGCCTTAATTTTTTATTTACATTTACGTTTATTTATTTAGAAGGCGCTTTTGGCCAAAGCGGAGTACAGCAAAAGCAAGTACTGAACACCTAATAGCTGGTCGATTTTTGGTCTTGCAGTCTAAAGTCAAGCACATGCCTAAGGTCGAAGGGTGCGCTTGAGTTTCGTGTCGTCGTGTAGGTGGGATTCTGTGACTCTGTGCTTGATGCTGCCTGGTTATGGCCGTCTAGGAAACACCCAGCTCTGTGGTGCTCCTCACTGCTGAAATGAATCAAGTCCATTCCCATGTGCAGCCTGGCCTCTGAAGACCTCCCACTCATCCCCTCTTAAGTCCTCTCTCAAATGCTCTTTCTAAGAGCCCTCAGCCTATGGGTGGTCACAAACCCCCCTTGGCGTCTAGAGCAGCCCTCCTCACACACCCCCCATCCCTCTCCCGACTGATTGCAGCCTCATCGATAGATGCGTATTCGAAAGTCTTTTATTGCAAATACCACTAAATGTCACGTTTGAGCGAGTAATGACGGACTGCTCGGAGAAAAGCCGCTCACCGATTTCACCAAGCAGCCTCCCGCCCGCCTCGCAGCGTGTGGCTCGAGCCCGGGATTTTTCAGTGAGCAGGGGAGATGAAGGCTAGAGAAGGGGGAGTCGCGTCAGGGGGCCCACGTGGGAAGGAAGCGTGATGGAAATAGACTCGGCGTGGGTGAGGGCATTCAAATGAGGTGCTCCTGAAGCTGACAGCACCGTGACACCCTGACAGGCTGCTACAAGCCAAACTGGGACCCGGGACGGGAGGTGATGACTCTCATTAAAGGCGCATCACTCCTGCCACATGAGGCACGCCCACGTGTCGGGTATGCGCGTACCCGAGTGGCCCTCGTTAATCTTATTAGCCTGTCTTTTGATTGCGTGCCCGCCCACCGTACTGCAGATGCTTCATTTTGGGCTAATTCTTTAGGTGGATTCGATTAAGGAGCTTCAGCCAATCAGGACCTTTTTGCGAAGGCATTCCCGACATCTGTAAAGCACCTAGGATATCATGTGACATTCTCTCTCACCTGTCCCGCTCTCTCAGCTGCACCCCATATTCACGGGTGGGGGGGGCGACACGGTAACATGAGTGTCACGTACCTCCAGCCGCATTTTTCAGTGCACGCTTGTTACGGACGTCTCGGATAGAAGCCCAACTCATTACCTCGCTGTCACCCCAGCATGGTCGACGTGTGAGTCTCCTCTGACCAGATTAACCATCACCACTTGCTCTGTCCAGAAGCCATGAAAGTTGGCTCGGTGTACAGCCGGTCCTCCTTATCAGTTTTGACTTTTCCCCTCCCGTGGACTGGGAGGAGAAAGCAAGCTATATTCATTCATTCATTCATTCATTCATTATTAGAATGGTATCAGAAACCTCTGCTATCGTTTCTCCAGGCCAATGTGGAAGGCCAGATGTGCAATCGGTGTCGCCCAGGCACCTTTGGACTGAGCGTCAGGAATCCATTGGGTTGCAGCCTGTGCTACTGCTTTGGCATGTCCAGCACGTGCACGGAGGCCCCCGGTCTGATCCGGATGTGGGTAGGTGACTGCTGTGATCCTGCAGCTTGTCGTGGAGAGCACAGGGGGCCAAATCTTCTCAAACTAGACCAGAAGGAATTATTGACCTTAGTCAGGCAGAGTTCCCATAATACTTCACAACCCAGGACAACAGTTGGCCACACGCATGTTACTTCTTAGCTCTTTCAGCCTAGGGAGCCAGTTTCAAGTAAATATAGTTAGATTTGAGACAGGGCTTCATGTCTGCCCCCTACAAAGACCAAGTAATCAGTTTTTTTGCCCAAGAGTCATCCATCAACTAGAATGATGGAACGTGGTTGCAGCTGAAGTCCAGAAGGGAATTCCAAGGTGCTAAGATCCTCAAGGCCAGCTAAAGCAGGCCACTTGGGTCTTCTGCAGCTATGGATTTGCCCTGGGCAAATCTGCTGCATTGATTTTGACATAAGCTCATGTCACAAAATCAGAAATAGAGCTAATAGGTCTCTTTAAGACCATCACGGTCTGTGTAATCATAATGTATTCCATGTTAAGTCAAACTGGCAGCTCGGCCTGCTGTAACCCACAAGGAGTAATAACTACTCAAAATTTATAGAACATATTCATTTGAAAATTTTACCAATTTCAAAAAATTGGATTATTTTATATATTGACACGTACGTTAAACAAAGCTCATTGATTCATGGCCAGCTGAACAAACAAAAATATGAGATTTTCTCTGGCCTGGCACCTTTGAGAAAAGTACACAAACTTTGCATTATTTTTCATGAAATTAAGCAGATGATAAATATAGGAGTGTACAGGTGCAAACAGAAAAATGTGGAACGTGGGTGACAGCAGGCAGCCACACAGAAATATTTTCCTGTTTGTTTTTAATAATGATTCCTTGGCTAGAGCAAGACTCTGATAAATCTGTGTGTCCATGGAGACGGAGGCTGAGGACTCGATCGGAGGACACTTTTATATAAATGCAAACGACGGCTGAATGAAATAAGGAATGCGGCTCAAACTTAATCCAACTTTGTTTGCTTAAGGGACAGCCACTTGACAGGCTCTGCCTTTATTTATTGGAATGCAAAGGATTTGCTCGAAGTCAGTGAGTCGTGAGATTACAAGCTGAAGGGAGGATAAAAACCCACTAAGTCCCCTTTCGACTTAAGGGTGGCCTTTAATGTCTGCCTTTCTCTGTCCTTTCGGCCTAGGGGGGTCTAAGAGCCATTATACAGGCCCTCAGAGGGCAGCAGAGGTTATTCTCGGAAACGTGAGCTCGGTATTACGGCATTCAGCCAATACACTGTTTATATCCCTCTTTCCTTTGGGAAGCTATCTTTTGTGCTACCTCTGATCTGTCGCCATCGTATACGTGAGTGAGAGATATCTTTATCGGGTACCTTCTACAGGTTAGCAAAGTCGGAATAGAAACTAAGACAAATAGCAGGAGCAGCTAATTACAAGAGTGAAAATTCCTTGCCCTCAGCAACCAGCTTTTGTTGCTGCGGTGGCCCCTGTTCGGTGGTTCCAGTTCGGTGGTCCCCATTCGCGAATCACACGATTCCCTTTGCGCTTGTTTGCAGCTCACCCTTAAGCCCGAGCAGACGGTCCTGCCTCTGGTGGACAAGGCCAGTCGCCTGAGGAGCACACAGGGCGTCTCCTTTCAGCACCCCGAGATCATCGCCCACGCAGACCTGGTGGCTCGCGACCTCTCGGAACCGTACTACTGGAGACTCCCGGAGCAGTTCCAGGGCTCCATGGTTATTACCCATCTCTCTCTTCCAAACACGCTGCTAAACGGATCTGCTGACTCGTTTCAACGTGGGGAGTGGGGTGCGCTGCAGCGGCGCTCACGTGAAAGATGCACCCGGACCAGTTAGACACCCACCTGCATATTGTTGCCAGATAAAACAAATTTGTCTCCTTATTAATGCGGCAGTGCTGTAAAGTGTCAAGACAGTAAACGATAGGGAAGGACAGCTGGGAGAGAGCACACACACTGACTTCGAACCTTTTCAGATGGTGTGTCGGCCTTGTGCGCAGCCAAGCCCGACGATAAATTGAAAAGCTAGTGATTTATTATTTTTCCGACCTAATTAAACGCCGGCTTTATTGGATTCCATTTCAATTTCCAGATAACGGCATATGGAGGAAAACTCAAGTACACAATATATTATGAAGCCCGCGATGAAACTGGCCCATCCTCTTATGAGCCCCAGGTGATAATCAAGGGTGGTCCTCAGAAAGACATGGTGATGATGCGGCACATGCCCAGTCTGCAGATCGGTCAGCTGACCCGGCATGAGATTGACATGAGTGAGGTGAGTCGGCCAGCCGTTTGCCTAATAACAATGAGTTTGTTTAGACAGTTTGTTTGGCGTGGTATGAAGTCAGTGGTGCAGTGGCGCTGGTCTTGTTGTTTTATAATTTTAGCACGATTGGAAACTTGGGGATAACCAAGCAATGACCCGTGAAGACTTCATGGTCGTCTTATTCAGCGTTGAGTACATCCTTATTAAGGCTTCCCATGGAAGTCTGATGAGACACAGCAGGTAAGTCCACCTCTCTCCCAAAACAGCAGAATGCCCCACGGCATATCAATGCACTCAGTGTGATGAATACATCAATGTTAAGAGGATCACTATTTGCCCTGCGAAGAGACAATTCTAATGAAGTGGACGTCATCACCTTTACTGATGGCTGTCAAGCAGAATGTCAACAGACAGCAGTTATGGTCTCCTCCCTGTGCCGGTCTGTGTATCTTAACCCCTCCCTGTGCCAGTCTGTGTATCTTAACCCCTCCCTGTGCCGGTCTGTGTATCTTAACCCCTCCCTGTGCCAGTCTGTGTATCTTAACCCCTCCCTATGCCAGTCTGTGTATCTTAACCCCTCCCTGTGCCAGTCTGTGTATCTTAACCCTTCCCTGTGCCAGTCTGTGTATCTTAACCCCTCCCTATGCCAGTCTGTGTATCTTAACCCCTCCCTGTGCCAGTCTGTGTATCTTAACCCTTCCCTGTGCCAGTCTGTGTATCTTAACCGATTTCTTCTTGAACTCGTTAATGGCAGGATCTCGGAGATTTCACTGGAAGTCGCAGAGGAGGGGAGGCCCTCTGTCGAGAGCGAACGTGCCTACCAGATAGAGAAGTGCGAGTGCCCACTAGGATACTCCGGCCTGTCCTGTGAGGTGACCCCCACCTTCTCCTCTCTAACTTTTGCTATTTGTACAACATCCCCATAGCCTACCCACAACCCCCATTGTTCTATGTACCAACCAAAAAAAAAGTATTTCACTTGCATTTCATACTACAAACTTCTGGGGTCATGTAGCTTTTTCTGCTGCCTTAATGAATCCGTAGGTTCTGGAAAAAAACAAACTTCTGCTCTACAGTTTTGACTTTGGAGCAAAAAGTGTGATTGATGTGCTGTACTACAGAGGGGACTTCATAAAGGAGGCTGAGAGCAAACGAGACAGATGGCATTTATTTTAAGCCGGCGCATAGTTAATAAAGCATTTTTTAAACGGGCATTTAGCATGTTTGTTGTGAACAGATGGCTTGCCAAATTGACCCTATTAATACTGGGCGTGCGCGTCCCAGCGGCTCTCCTGAGTTCCCGGCTTCTTCGGCCTGTTTGGGGGCTGATGCTCCATCTTGGCCCGCCCTCTGGCAGGAATGTGCGCCTGGCTTCTACCGCCTGGTGGAGCGGACCGGCAGCCGGGCCTCGCACACTGGCATTGGCAGCTGTGTCCGGTGCCAGTGCAGCGGACATAGCGAGACCTGCGACCCCGAGACATCCATCTGCCAGGTGACCTCGCCTCGCCAGCCCCACGTCCCGGTGACAGCCAATGGCAGGCAGCCAGTGCTGTGCCTTTAATCCCCCAGAACACCCAGTTAATGTGCTTTACTGGTACCTGCATCTTTTCTCGATTTATCTCAATGTTCCATTCTTCCATTGATATATTGGTATACAACCTCACCCAACAGCACAGCTTTACAGGGAACCCAGAAAAACAGGAAGTCCATTTGTCCTTACGGCGCAGATCTGATGTTCTGCTGTTCATCTCTACGGCACGCTGCATTCTGCCTGCCTGGCCTACACCTGCCAAAAGCCACCCGCAGTGCAATACTGGAGTCATTGTTTTCTCGTGCATGAAACACAGCTCCAACCTCAAATTCATTAGCATTTGTGCTAATAACAATGTCATTTGCATTTTACAGAGCTGGAAAATTGAAAATGTTAAATTAATGTGTGCAACGCAGTTTCATTAATGGTGGTACACGAGACCTTAATGAAAGTCTTCGAATGCCAGGGCGTAGTAAAACAGCTGCCCTAGTCGTTTGATTATAGCCGGACTGATGCTCGAAAATACAATATAACCAAGAGAGCTGTCGGAAAATAAAGCAGCTGGAAAGATATATCCTGTCTTGCAGGAATACAGTATGGTCAGCTGTCTCTGACTTGTTGATTGAGGTTATTTGCCTGCATCTGACCTGACTCATTTGCACTTCTGTCTTTGAACTGAACAGTCTATTTTGCTAATGACTGACTCATTAACACCTTTTGTTCCAGTTTAGTCAGTCGTTACTAAAATCAGTATCCCAAAGGGCTGACTGGTTCAACACGAATGAGAAATATCTATTCAAATTCACACTGAGGAGCGTGTGTGTGTGTGTGTGTGTGTGTGTGTGTGTGTGTGTGTGTGTGGGGGGCGGTAGTTACTGAAAGAACGAGAGTATAAAATCAAAACTGGATGACTGTCTAGAGAGTATCGATACGAGTCAGTTTTCTTACATCACATGCAAGATTCAGGTTTCCATCAGCAAGGTGAAAATATGGAATTGTAACTTACGGTTGTAGTAGAACGTCGTTTTGACAATACAATATACTGCAAGCATTAAATGGAATGTTTATCAGAGAGTTCAGTATAAGAAGCAAAAGGTATACAGTACAGAGCACAGCGAGTACAATATAATGTACAGGCTGCAGTATAGATAGGGTTTAGAAGTGCCTTTGCTGGAGACTGGAACTTGTAAACTGAAGACTGATGGTTCGAGTCCCGCGTGTTTGAGTTTCTTGTTGATTTTCCGTTTGTTTACTGCGGCTTTTTATTGCTCTGAGAGTTTGGGGTGTGTACAGAAGGTTGTGGTTTTGAATCTTGTGGGAGTCAATCATATCACCAGTGGGCCTCGCTTAAGGTGCTCAAGGGGTGCTGACCATGGCATCTCACCTCAGAGCCATGTCTCTCATGGAGAGCAATGTGGGAGCCGTTGAAAAAAATCTGAAAAGCACCAAGGCCCTTAAGAAAACGTGTTGTGTATTGTTATTCAGGTACACCGCAGTACAAGATGGGATATGCAAAAAGCAAGGAATTGCTATGAACCTTGTGCAAATTTGAAATAATGTATATTTTATCTTGTATAATACAATATACAGCACATCCATCCATGCATCCATTCAGCTTCAACCCACTTATCCTGGTCAGGTCATATAGTTTCATATGCTACAGTTAATTTGCTCTAATTACCGCTGTGAGTGACCACTTGCTCTCAGGCTACCTTCCTGACCGTAGGGTCGCGAGCAGTCTGTAACCATGGAGATGAAGATCCCCAGTAAGGCCAGTCTCCTGCCGTGAGAGTCTTTCACACACGGCCTGATGTCAGTCACTTTCTCTCGATGAGGAGTCTGACCGTGCTCACTGTTCCATTCCCTAGAACTGCCAGCACAACACGGCGGGTGACCGGTGTGAACGCTGTGCTACCGGCTACTATGGCATGGTGCGCGGGTCCCCTCAGGACTGCAGGCCATGCGCTTGTCCGCTCACCAACCCCGAGAACAAGTAGGGCTTCCCTTTCACGTGCATGTCGTCTGCTCAGAGCGGCCTCCCGGGCAGCCCACACTAACTTTCCACCCCCTCCTAGTTTTAGCCCAACCTGTGTCATGGAAGGCTTCAATGACTACCGCTGCGATGCGTGTCCAGAGGGCTACGAAGGGAAGTACTGCGAGAGGTGAATGTCTGCCGTTTCACTCCCTCATATAGCCGCCTCCTCACCCACACCCGTCCGCATTCTGGCAACTTTCAACTGCGTCTCTTGCCCCAGGTGTGCCAGCGGTTTCCATGGCGACCCCCAGACCCCGGGCGGACGGTGTGAGGAGTGTAAGTGTGATCCAGTGGGCGCGATACTGCAGCCCTGCGACCCCCACACTGGGCAGTGCGTCTGTCGGCCGGGGGCCACCGGACGCACCTGCGCCGAGTGCATGGAGCGGCATGTGTGTGGGCCATCCCAAATCCTGTGTACGTACCCCTCATTTTCACTCCACTTCCACTGCGCCCTTCCCTCGCTCTGGTACCCTGCAAGAGGTCCGCAAACCGAGCACACAAATATCCATGGAGTAACGGACATATTAATCACCTGTGCGTGTTCGTAACAGGAAAAATCTCAGTAAGACTCCTGTTTATTTCAAACTGATTCCCTATTCAGGGTTAACGAACGGGACATAGATTTAATTGCAGTGTACCTGTAATGCTTTACCAGAGTAATCGCAGCAGGCATTTTCAGGTTAATTGTTCCCATCAGTTATCTGATACAATGAAACCATAAAATGGAAAACGATCAGAGATTCGCTGAGCCCAGGTTAGCATATACCTTGCAATGTTATTAAGCCAATATTCTTCTTTTTGCTCTCGTATCAGTTTATTTCATTGTCGACAACTCCCTTTATGTAGCCCAAAACGCTGCAGAATGCTGGGTATGTTCCTGCTTATGGATGCACTGTTATTAGTGCATGCTGCATGAAATTTGAAAAGACGGCATCTAACACTCTATAGAAACTCGTGATTTTAGCATCACGGACCGAGTGGTCTTGTTTTCTTTTTCTTTTTTTTTTGGCTTGTGCTGTGTTATCGGTGAGACCCACGATAGCACGTCTGAGTTTTTGTTTCTCGGCACTCTCTCACCCACGAGTTGCCTCTTCGTGATGGTTTGTGGTGGTGACACCCCCGAACGCCTGAGCACCAGGCATGGCCAGTGTTTCCCCCGTACCCCGAATGATTGGCTCACTAACAGAACCGCCAGTGTTGCTTTTCAGATTCTCACCTCAGTTCCCACGTTCCCTTGCAACTAAGGGTTAAATGTTAATGCTTGTTCATTTGTTTCTCCTTTTATTTTTTTTTTTGGTCGGGGGGGGGGGGTATACATTGAGGAGAACTAGTGAAGACATTAAAGTTTCATGTAAACACATTTGCTGGACTACCGTGTTTTGCCTGACCAGCGTTTCACGGATGTTAAGCATGAGTAAGAGATGGGCAGAGCTGCTTTCCCTACTCAGCCGAATTTCACGCTTGAAATCACATTCCCTTCTGCCACTCTTACTTAGTCTCAAATAACCGAAAAGGTCCAGGATTCTCATAAGCTTCAAAAAGTCAAGAGTTTTTCTTTCTTTTTTTTAACCTCTGAGTGTTTTCTGGGAAGCTGCATTGTGCATTAAATTGGATGAGTCTGTACGGCACTAAGCACTATTTTGGCTTCCTAAGGCTGTGAGCAGAGTTTCATGTCTGCAGCCGTCTAAGACACCCAAACCCACCGCGCCTCAATCCACACAGCGGGTTGCCGAGCAACACGAGCTCCTAAAAGTTCCTCGGCCACTTTCGCGTTGGATGGCCGTATGTGCCAGGAAGGTGACACTGGTGGTGTGTTGTGGATGGGGTGGGGGAGGAGGAGGAAAGGTGCTGGTTGGCTGAGAGACGCACACAGCCTAGGAGAGCAACTCGTTAGGTTGTCGTAGCTGGAGCTCATAGGATACGATGTGGTTATGTAGCTGACACTAACTGCCTGTGTGTGTGTGTGTGTGTGTGTGTGTGTGTGTGTGTGTGTGTGTGTGTGTGTGTGTGTGTGCGCACCCCAGCCTGTGATGATGCCTGTACCGGCCTGCTGCTCAATGACATCGACGGGCTCCACCGCCTCGTATCCAGCGTCAACCTCACTGGCCCCCTGCCCCCACCCTACAAGGTGCTCTACAGGTTCGAGAACATGACAGAGGAGCTCAAGGTATGTCTGAAATGATACGCTATCTCCAGGCAGGAAAGTAAACAGGGTCTGACTGCCGAGAAAAGATCAAATATGAGAAGAAAGGAGGGAGAGGGAGGTTAACGTAGATGGAGAGAGAGGCCAGGGAAATGTAGACTTCCTCTTATGCCATTAGTATCCCAAGAGCTAAGGTATAAACAAATGTTTAACTCAGGTATGTTCTCACTGAGCCCTACAAAAGTGCCTGCTCTGTCTCCGCATTTTTAGTACACGTTCACATTTGTTTCCTGTGGTAAATTTCTGGGTTTCCATGAAGCACTGGTGTTGGCTGGGTTTTACCCGCTCGCTTCAGCTGTCAGTTTCCCTGAGGGATCCCAGACTCCCCCCATACATCACATTAAAGAGCTTCCACATCCTTAAGATGATATTTCCTCTTGGCTCTGAAACATCTACCACCTCAGGGAAAGAGCAAGCATAAGAAGACACCATCTGCAGTCTTCGGTATTAAACACTTTAGATACAACAAAAGATAAAGGCACCATATTGCTGCTGTAGAGCAGGTGGATTTTGTTTCCAAAGGCATCAAATGGAGGAGAGGCAGTAGGGGTGCTCAGTCACCAGATTACTGGTGAGTAGCTTTCAGAGGCGAATCTAACAGATCAGCTCCTATATAGAGCCCTATGTATCTGGCTCTGAGAAGCCTCCTTATACACACTGTGCCCAGGGGCCTGCGGAACAGAATTTGACGCCCACCTTACCGGACTTAACTTGATTTATGGGGCTGAAGTGGGTAGTCAAGCAAATGGTACCACTGATCCAACACTTCACGGGCCGCTGTGATTTACTCGCGTGCAGCAGATTGTGTAACTTGCCTGATCTCCATCTTTTGCAGCACCTGCTCTCCCCCCAGAGGGCGCCAGAGAGGCTCCTCCAGTTGGCAGACAGCAATCTGGGCAGCTTGGTGACAGAGATGAATGAGCTGTTGGGCCGAGTAGGTCCCCCAGATCCCCCACGACTAAACTTAGCGTGGTCCCTCCACTGCTGAAGCCGCTATTGCCTTAATCGGGGCTGCCATCTGTTTCTTTTATTTATCTATGTACGCTTTCACCAATACACAAATATAAATTAGTTATTTACTTCTGCATCTGTACCGCACAAACACAGAACAGGTTCCACAGAAAACCCGGTGAGTCTTTTTCGTTCCCGCAGGCAACCAAGGTGTCGGCAGACGGTGAGCAAACGGACACAGACTCCGAGAGGACCCGCAAAAGGGCAGAGGACCTGGAGCTGCTTGTCAAGAGCACACTCCTGGGTGCAAAAGGTAGGGAAGCAGCAGATTCTAAAGCCAGGCTGGGTCACCATGACGTCAGTCTGGGAGGGTCTCCTTGTGTTTGGACCCTCGGACCAATCAGCTGTTTGAAACGCATTACCATCTCGGTATCATAGGAAGCCTTTTCTCACTCTGCATCTGGTTCTTCTGTGATTAGAGGGTCTCCGCTGTGACATTTTCCCACAGTTACAGCTGACAGATAATTCCGTTAGCGAGAGCGCCGGTGATGCGGCACGAGGGCTTAATTAAAAGGCAGACTAATGGCGCCAAGCTGGCACGGGGTGTGCTCGTCATAGGCAGTGCCAGGCGTGTCCCGGTGCTGTGGGAGAGGGGCCCACTTCTGCTCAGGTGGCAAGCCGGAGCAGGTGGTCTCGTCCTTGCACCCGGAGAACTGTAGGCTGCCAGGCCTGACTTGTGCCAGAATGTCGAAAGACAATGTAACACGAGGCCGTGGTGGTACATAAAAGTAAGATCAGAAGGGAGTTTCTTTAATATTCATTTATAAACAAGGTAAAATCGAGAGCCTGGATCCAACTTAAAGTGTTTAATTGCCTTTAACACACAGTTGGCAATTATTTGGGGCTGGGCTGCTTTAATAGATATGTACTCTTCCTTTGTAATCTTATTAAACATTTTTGTTTGAATTTGGGAAATGCATTTAATTATGTTTCATTTTGATGGCTTTTATGTAAATTAGAATTCACTGAGTAACTCCTCTGCTTTTGAACGGATGAGGTTTTCATTTCAAAGACCAAATTAATGTGATTAAAGCCTGCCGAGCAGAATTTGAATTTCTTTGAATCGACCAAAAAAAAAAAAAAAAAACAGAAAAAAACCCCACATCGAATGGAAAATAGAGAAGTGCCGTATTTGGGCTTTTGTTGCTGTCCTTTTCTCTCGGTTTGCCTTTGAGCTTGTCTGAGCACAGTGGTTCTCTCATGGCCTCTCTGAGCACATATCTTGCACAAAGCCTCGGTCGAAGGCAGCAGAGATTACTCCTTGCTTCAGAATTAATTGGTCCTTGGGCCGACAGAGTGGGTCGAGATTAACCTGAAATTTGTATACCTTTGCTTTCTGAGAACACAGGTAGAAAGTGTCAGTCTGCTGTAGCTAGCTTTAAACAACTGGGTTGTTGGACGTTCACTGTACTTTGATCTATGTTTTTCACTGGCCGTGCAGTACCACAGTTAACCTTATGGAAGTTTAGCTAACAGCTAAGCCTTCAGAGTAGCCTAATTTCATGAAAGGCAAGGTAGTTTATTTTACCCCCTGTCACCTGCCCTGTTTTCCCTTGATGCTTTGCATGATCCCAGTGCGATTATTTCCTTGCCATATTCCCAGTTCTTCAGGACAAGGCCCAGCACCTGAACGAGACACTGGGCTCCCGGGATGGCACCCCTGAAAAGAGCCTGCCGGAGATGCAGAAGGAGCTGGAGGCCATGTTGGTCGAGATGCGCAAGCGCCAATTTGGAGGGAAAAAGCAGATTGCCGATGAAGAGCTGAGGTAGGGCCTCAGTGCAAAGGGGAAGCAGCACCGAGTCAGACACGACATGAGCCCGGCTAAAAACACAGCCAAGAAATCTCGATGGTGAAGAGCCTCCAATATATTTCAGTGTTTTAGCTCTGTTTACAATACACATTGATAAGCATCGATTCGCATCAGTTGCTGTATTCATTGCGGTGGCTCATCGCTGCTTTAATGACGTCTTGATATAAAAGCGTGTATTTGCATTGCCTCTTTGGCCATGTGCAGCGTAGGCAGCAAGGGGACCCTGGGTTTCACGCCTACTCCCTAGAGGATGATGGGTCTCGGAGTCATCTGTGTGTGCGCGCGCGTGTGGGGACTGCGTGGGCTTTGGCTGGCCGTTCCCAGTTCCTCCCACCCTGTTCGGGCTGCTAGGGCTTCTCTCAGTCACCCTCGTCTGCGTGTTCGTTCCTGCCACGATGCCTTGGCATCCTGTACAAGAAGCCCATATGGGACTGGGCGGTTTTGGAAAATAGACAAGGGTAGGCGAATGAGGAATGAGTCGGCTGAAAAGACATCCGCTTTCTTCCTGCAATACTGAATCGATGTCCTAAGCAGTGCTTAGATCATAAACACCAGCATATAACAAGTGAATTATCAGTGGACAAGTGAGGGTGCATTGGTGTCCTTTATTGGATGTCTGGAAATAGCGGTTAGACGCAAAATCTCTGTCATGTCTCCTACGTATTTTCACTATGCAAAGCCATTTTGTGGATGAGCGAATCCAGACAGAATTAGCAAAGTTTTCCTTTCTTGTGTAAAATCTTAATGAACTAATTAAAAGTTGCCTGAGGTGGGTGAGAGGAATAATATTCTTTCTAATCAAATTAGTTTAGTAATGTATTCCCCTCATTTACCCTGAGTTGTCCATGCAAGAACAAATATGGCCATCTAGTGGCAGTTTACTGTAAAATTAAATCCGGAGTGCAGGACCAACACAAATAGCTGATTAGATGCACTTTACCTTGCATGCTGCTGAATGGCTATGCCTTTGACACACTCCACAGGGCAGCAGAGGCCCTGTTCCAGAAGGTCAAGCGTCTCTTTGGAGATCCACACCAAACCACGGAAGACCTGAAGCAGGAGGTGACAAGCAAGGTGGCCGACTACAAGGACAAGCTACATGATGCCCAGGAGTTGCTGAAGGAGGCCCAGTCGAAGATCCATGAGACCAATGCCCTCTCAGACCTAAACCAGAGGAACATGAGCAACCTGGAGGTAGAATGTTCTCGTTCTGATCTAGTCTGGTGATTTGGGGTTGAGCCTCAGAGGTCAGAGTTTGTAGTCATCGTACTAAAGCTTTATCGCAAATATTTTGAGGATTTAACTTTTAAAAAAGTAAGAAAACTGATGAAAAGTTGATTGAAAATCAACACCACTGTTCAGTTGGTGACACATTGTTTACCTTGTGGCATATCCTAACCTCATAGCATCTGCTTTGAAAGTTGTGTCCATCATTAATTTTATACACCAGCTGGGTCCCTTCTGGGACTGGAACCTACGACTCCCTGGTCACAATCTCACTTCTGCCGTGGCAGCACCACATGCTGACCGCGTCACTTGGCGTGATGTGATGATGGTCGTCACGCTATGCATTGAGAAAGAGAGCGCTCAGAGCTTATAGATTCATCTGCACCCAGGGGAAGAGAGGTGAGATGAACGCAGCCAAGAAAGAGGCGGAGGATACCCTGACTGACGGGGAGCGCATCCTCGCCGAAGCCAATCTTCTGTCGGCCAGGATCAACCAGGAGGTGGAGGTTAGACTTTCACGTGGCTTTGGGTTGAGATGCAGCCATGTTACCCCACAATGCCAAACCCATCTTAAAATGCCTGCTCAGATTTTGAACAAATCATTTTAGCTGTTCGGAATTCTGGGCGAATTATCAGGCCAGCATTATAACGGGGAGCACCACAGGGGACCACAAGTTTCTTAGAAAGCTGGTGGGCTGGAGTAAAGCAAGGTTACAGTGCTAGTGGGTCAGAACTCCCGCTGATCGCGACACTGGTAGGTCAGAATGCCTGACAGGAAGCGCATCCATACACAGGATCTGGAGGAGATGGAGCGCGACCTTGGCCATCTGCAGGACAAGCTGGACTACAAGGTGAGCCAGCTCACCAGAGGTCTGGGCGAGAAGAATCTTCATGAGCTGCTACTGCAGGTGGAGAAACACGCCTCCCAGCTCAATGATTCCTCTGGCATCCTTGACAGGTGGGTTGTAGGACTCTTCACCACATTGCCTAGGACCAGTTTCATCATGCAATGAAAAAATGCTTGAGCACGTAGCTATCGGTGTGTGTTAGCTTCCGCTGACGTATCTAACCCACTCCACCGTTTTTGCAGTATTCTTGCAGAAGCGAAGAACCTGTCATTCAATGCTACGGCGGCCTTCCACGCCTACAGTAATATTAAGGACTTCATCGAGGAGGCTGAGCGGCTGGCCAAGCAGGCCAAAGCCCGCGGGTCAGAGGCCATGCAGCTGGTGAGCCATGCCCACATGCACAGACAGCCTATGGATGCCCTCCTCGGGTCCAGATCTGTGTTTCTTTCCACCCTAGCTCTTTACTGTCAAGTTGCAAATTGAAGTTTTCCTGCTCATTTTAATTCCTGTTACTGTGATTGTTTTTAGTGTCATGCCTTTGATTGCTGCACTCATTCACTCCGCAAACAATATCACTGTTTGCATTCCTGCCATTTTGTTCATCTTTCTGCATTTTATGCATACTGGAAATCTGTCTCGCGCAGTTATACTGAATTCCCTTAGTGTAAATCGTATCATTTTGCTTATTTCGCAGTTCTGTTTGCTTCTCTTAGTGAACATCAAAGAGTTTGTAAGAGCTTTCCTCCCAATGTTAATGTAGAGCCGTTAGCATCCTCCCTCTGCTTATGAGCAGCTCCCTTCACTCAGCCTTTATCCTAGTGCTGTCTTTGCCCAGGCCTCCAGCCCTAAAGGTTCTCTAAAAGATCTGGCTAAAACCTCACTGCAGAAGAGTTTCCGACTCTGGAACGAGGCCAAGAAGTTAGACGGTGATGTCAAGGGTGAGTTCCCTTCCAGATTACCCAGCTAATGCCCATCTTTAAAATGCAAACAAATCGACGGACTGTGGGGAAAAAAAAAAAAAAACTGAAAAAACAGGCTAGTCCTGCAGACCATGTGTTGGCTGCTGGTTGTATTCACACACTGTGCACTGTATGTTTCAGAGAACGCGGACAATCTGGGGAGCCTGCAGGCCAGAATTAAGAATGCAGAAGCCAAAAACACCAACTTACTGAAGGCGCTTAACGACACTCTCGGAATGCTGGAAGCCCTACCGAATGGTAAAGGCGGTCCTCTGAACAGTCACATAAGCTTCACCCTTGGGTTTGAGGTGTACCCTGTCTGTGATGGGTGTGACACAATCGGTTGATAATAGTTTTACTCGGGTTACCTTACTGGTTTCTTTATTTGCAAGTGTTTGTGCTCATTGCATCTCCACAGTTCCTTTGATGGTCATCTTGGCCTGCTGGGCCTCCCGTGCTAGGCTTTGGAAGCACGTCCAGTCGCTTAACTGCCGTGTTAACTGCTCTCACTGGCCATCTATGCAGACACAAGCTCTAAGGTGCTGTCCGCCAAAGAGAAGGCCAGGCATGCCAATGAGACGGCCAACGACGTGCTGGACCGGATAAAAGACCTGAACCTGGACCTCACCGGCCTGCATAAGAACTACACCAAGCTGGGTGAAGACATCAGAAAGGCTGACAACTTGATCCAGGATCCTGACAAAAATAGTGAGTATCTCTACTGCTTTCCATCTCTGTCATAATGCTATAATGACAACAATACAAGAAATCATAAGGAAATATGTTTTGGAGGCCATTCCTTACAAGTATTTCTTGTCTCTGTTCTTTTGTTTGATGATCAACCTCAACAGCCATAAGTATGTACTCTGTTTTTTTACGGTTTTATTGTTTTTCGTTGTATCACTACGCATGTCACCAGACCCTAGAGCTGCATGGACCACCAGCATGGTGCCAGAGTAATATGTTTCTGCTTGCTCTTTAGTAGGCCCTTTTAAACACAACTATGCTTATCCTTTTGATGTCTTCTTATTGGCATTAAGCTAACTAGAAACGCACTCGTCATTGTTTATGTGTCATCTTAACGCCTTCCATTCTATGAACTATCTACGATTAGTGGACCTGAGTCACTGCCCTCTTGTCGCTGCCACTAACACGAACAGGCTAACCGCACACTATGAGTAGCTGTCTGGCCAACTGCGAGTTCTCGCTGTTTTTAAGTTCATGCGGCCGGGGCTAAAGTGAGAGACCTGGAAGACGAAGCTGATCGGTTGCTCGAGAAGCTCAGACCAATGAGGGATTTCCAAGACGACTTGAAGAAAAACATCTCACAGATAAAAGAGTTGATCAACCAGGCGCGGAAACAGGCTAATTCGGTGCGTCGTGCCCCACCAGCTTCGTTTTATTAATGACATTATCATTCCACTACCCACAAAGCATTAGTAAAATCATGTTTATTTTAGCAATAAGCGAGTGTGATGTTATTTTGAAGCTTGTGATCAGAGGGAACACAATCCACTTGTAATCATAAGGTATTGTATAATAATTGGTTAATTATAATCATAGAATGATTATCAGGAAGCCTGTGAATTTTACAGGGAACCTTTCCATTGTAGTAGAGGGATATGCATCCATCTGTCACGAATCCCATCCTGGGCAGCAAAGGGCACAAAGCTAGTGTACATCCTGGACGGGATACCAGTAGTATTGGGTCAGAACCGGTATATTTGTCTTCCATCAGGATGATAGACATGAGATACACCCATGTCTGATGTTTGAAAATACAGTCAGGTTCTTATGAAAAGCTTTCTTTTTTTAACTTGGCTTAGTCTGAATGCCCTCTGGTCCAATAATTTTTCGGGGAAAAGGATACAGAGCAGTCCTTTGTTGATCTTCAGTATGTTCTGAATAAAACTTTTCCCTGCCTGTGAGTAAGCTAATCTCCCCCCCCCCACCTCTAGATTAAGGTGTCCGTCTCCTCAGGGGGAGACTGCATTCGCACCTACCGACCCGAAATCAAGAAGGGTCGCTACAACACCATTATCTTGAACGTGAAGACCACCACCCCGGACAATTTACTGTTTTACTTGGGCAGTGCCAAATATGTGAGTCATTCCTAAAATTCCTCCAAGCCTCCATTCCAGTCTACCAAAACAGTGTCTGTGTGAGTGAGGAAAGGCACATTCACCTACGGCACACATACCAAAGTACATATAAGCTGGTTTTACTTCTGGGTGCTTTTTGATATCCAAATGAAGATACAAACTCAATGTCTACTGAAAATAAGGGGAGGTTTGTAAATATTTGCATATGTATAAATATTCTGTAACATTTTGCGCAAAACTATTTAGCAGTGTTCTGTTTATTTGCTGGATAACTAATGCATTGCAATTAAATTAAAATTACTCTCTCGATCACACGCTTAGATGACAATTAGATGAAAAGGCAAAAAAGATAAAAGGCTACTACTTCAATATGCAATCCCCGAGAGAGGCAATATAATTTTGGTGTGTACGACGACCACGGCAATTAGCAGTGAGTTCAGACGAGGCGGCTGCATCCAGACCTCCTACTGATTTCCTCTGGGAAATCAGGAGCCCTCCGCTCTCGCTGATTCACGCCTAGTGTCTCGTTCCTCAGCGTTTCACTCGGATGTGTCTTGCTCCGCGCTCTGCCTCTACCTGCCCGGGAAGATGGCCCTTCTGTCATGGCGCAGGCCCCAAGAGTGATGGACTAGTAATAGGCCCATAATGTCGCCAATTAGACGCCCGCCGCTCCGCATCTCAATGGCTCGTCTCGCCTAGATCGACTTCCTGGCGGTGGAGATGCGGAAGGGCAAGGTCAACTTCCTGTGGGATGTGGGCTCCGGTGTAGGCCGTGTGGAGTACCCTGACCTGACCATCCACGATGGGAACTGGCATCGCATCGAAGCTTCTCGGTGGGCTTGAAGGACTGCCTCATTGGCCTACCTTACCATCAGAAGACATTTTCATTTGACTTACATGACTCGTCATTTACATTTTAATTGTTACCGTGTCCTTTCTAAATACATTTTGGGTTAACCTTATAAGTCGATGATACGACTAATGTGCTATTCGTGTTAACAATGTAAGAGCCTGTCGTCGGGCATTAGGTTGACCGAGCTTCTCCCTGTATATGATGTGTTCTGGTGGTTTCTAGGATTGGCATCAATGGTACCATCTTAGTCCATGCTCTGGAGGGCCCCAAAGCCGGAATTATGCCTGTCTCCAGCAGCGCCAGCTCACCAACAGGCTACACCATCCTCGACGTGGACGAGAACGCCTATCTCTTTGTTGGTGGCATACTGGGCAGTGTGAAGGTAGAGTACAGCCTCCGTCTCCTTAAAACACAGAAAAACATTGTCAAGCTGCTGTAGAGATGTATTAACATTTCCTTCAACTGACCATTGAAGAAGGCTGATGCAGTTAAGACAACCACCTTCTCTGGGTGTATGGGAGAGACGTATTTGGACAACAAGCCCATCGGACTGTGGAACTACAGAGATCGAGAAGGAGACTGCGCCGGTTGTGTTGTGAGGTAACCCCGAACAGCTTATCAATAGCTCACGATGAAAGAGTCTAGGCTTCAGAACCTATGGCAGATGGGATTTTTTACACCACTGTCAATCACCAACCGCCTTAGCACATTTTCAATCGGTTTGATTGTTTCATTAATTCCCATTATGTTAAACAAGGCAGTGATTGATAGCATAGGTAATTCCATTGGGTTCCGAGGCCTCGTTTTTCCCCATCCGTGCCTCTAGCCACAGTCAGACACTGCTTTTAATTTCTCATGGAAATCCAAACATGGAACAAAGCTCTTAAATTAACTGTTTTATTGTTTCTTGTAAACAAGGTATTTTGGATAATGAATTATGAGCAGTGAGCGTAGGATATGGAAAAAAATCTACAGACCTTGTAAATGTGAATATGAAGTGCCAAAAGCATAAATATACTGTATATAAACCTTTGATGTGGCCCAGATTATCACTACTTAGTTTTACTATTGTACACTTTCACAGCATAGTCCTGAATTGCACATGAATAATGCATTTCTTTAATATAGTCCTTGGAGTGTCTGACTTCAGAGAGACTGGGATGTGCAATTGTGTCAGAGTTGTTGTTCCACCAAAGTCGATTTATCTTCTGAGGCACAACTGACACAGCAATAGAATAGGAATTTTTGTAAGTTAATCACTCATACTGGGATGAATGTTAATATGAAATAATTCTGTATGGCTATTGAGACATGAGTGATTGATGACAAATCGCTGCTGTCTTTATCTCACTATAGTACCTATCCATTTATTGACCGGGTTCTGAAAGAAAAACTATCACCCTAACTTTTATACCAAAGGCACAGTGTATATTCCAAACTATTTGATTTCCCGGTGATTGTAAAAGTTGGTAAAGTAATGCAGAAAAAATGCTGCAAAATATGAGTTTTTCATCTGCCTATATTGCGTTCTGTGCCCTACCCAGTCCCCAGCCATCAGACAGTGAAGGCACGGTACACTTTGACGGCGAGGGCTATGCCGCAGTGAGTCGGCCAACAAGATGGAACCCCAACGTCTCCACAATCACGTTCAAGTTCCGCACCTTCTCCACTGACGCTCTGCTCATGTACTTGGCCACAAAGGACATGGTAAAGCTGTCCTTGTCATCGAATTCACAGGTGTCCAGCTGGGCATTCCTGTGTGTACCGTTGAAAGTACTTTGTAAAGGCAGCTTATTTAGAAACTTATCTAGATAAGTTGTTGTACCAATGAGCCTCACAATGAAAATCCTGTTCGATGTTTCTTTGACATTACATCTTCTTCACAGCGCATTACATGATATTTTTACCTAACAACATGGAATTTAATTGACCTACTTTGTAACTGATGCAGTACAAAGATGCAAATTTCTAAGTAAAGCACTGACACTGTCAAACAATCAGATTGAACAAGCTGACAAACCGAATGCCACAGCCAGGCGTGTTTCCTGGGTTGGCGTTCTCTGGACAGTCTCACCAAGGAATCATTTGGCCAGCTTAATGTGCCACGGCCAGGCGTGTTGTCTGAGTTGGTGTTTTCTGGACAGTCTCGCTCTCCTCTGTCCGAATAGCTCAGTACTAGTGTGGCTTGCCCGGCGTGCTCTTACCCAGCTCCTCTCTCGGAGACAGAAGGACTTCATGAGCGTAGAGCTGAGTGACGGCCTGGTGAAGGTCAGCTACGACCTGGGCTCTGGACTTGGTACCGTCACCAGCCTCGGGAGACACAACGATGGCCGGTGGAAGTCCTTCACCATGGCCAGGATACTGAAGCAAGGTGTGAGATCTTCCATTATCCCTCACTTTGGTTTTACTCTTTTTGTTAAAGTACTGTGGCGACATGAGCCAGGGTATGCCCCAGCATGCACTGGGGTTGTTGTATGCAGTTGTCTTACATATTTAAATGTGTTGTAAGTAGTGTTGTGTATTTTTGTGCTGTATTGTCATGAATGGTGAAGTGTAATAGTGCATTGTGTGTGTATCCACTATGTATTTAATATCACCATGTATGTGTTTGAGGGCTAGCAAGGCTCGCCTCCAGGTTGTACAGTATTCTGTTGCTGGTTGTTGGTGGTCAGTAAATGCTTGTTGTGTTGAACGCCTTGTACGCCTGGTGACTAAACCATGCATCATAACACCAATGCTGAGATTGATGATCAAGTATTTAAGAGCACCACTATCCTAGGACTTAACCCGAACCCTGTCTTTGTCTGTATCTCCC
>JAACJT020000005.1:156462-169495 GCA_009936485.2 Gymnarchus niloticus
TGAGATTGATGATCAAGTATTTAAGAGCACCACTATCCTAGGACTTAACCCGAACCCTGTCTTTGTCTGTATCTCCCACGTGCTTATCCCCTTACATTATCAAGCATATCCTGGCTTTTCGGTCCGGCCTAATGATATATCTTTTCCCCTCCTTCAACAACAGCAAGTGTGACTATCGTGGATATTGACAACAGCGCAGAAGAAAAACTGGTGGCCATGGCACCGGGAGCTAGCTCTGGGCTGAACCTCAAGGAAGATGAACGGATTTATTTTGGTGGTTTGCCGACCCTTGGAAATTTCAGGTGTGCCCTTTAAAAAATGCTTTCCGCATTAGCAGGCTCCTGTTCTCCCTTTGTCCTCCCCTCCTAACCTGTCTCTCGGGGTTTGTCTGATTTCCCAGAACTTGCCCCGTTCTAGCTTCCTGCTAGCCTTCATGCCTTCGACGGTCTAAGGATGAAATCTTTAGTGAGAAATGGAGTTGTAATTGCTTGAACTTTCAGAGCTGTAGGAAGCCTTGTATGTCAGCTGTCAGAGTGACATTGTAACTGCTGACCCCTGTTTGAGAAAAATAATTCACTTTGAGCCATAAAGAAACGTTATTGTAAAAGGAAGCACAAAAGAAAATAGATTCGACAATCACAATACATTCTCCACAATAGCGGTTGCACAAGCCTTAGTGTTCCAGCGTTACGCAAGCGGTTAAGTGTGTGTGTCTCCCTGTGATGTGAATTGGCCGTGTTCATTACGGCAAATTGTTTCAAAATGGCCTTCAGAAGGCCGGTGATGAAATCATCTGAATTCCTATCATGCCCATATTCGGCACAGCCTTTGAACATTGTTTCTCAGTGAAACTGCGGTGCGGTCATTACCATTTGAGCCAGCATTTATATTATTTTGTTTCTCACCCATGGCTTAGCATAGTTTGTATACTGTCCTATTTATTTCATCAACTGTTATTGTGCCAAGCAATAACACCTGTCCGTTATTTGTATCGTTTCCAAACCAGATAAACTTGCATGAGTTCGGTGTATATATATATATATATATATACACACACCGTTTTTTTTTGGTTTTTTTTTTTGCTCTGGGAGCCTGGCAGATTAGGGGCATTTCTGATGGCAGAAGGTCAGGCGTCTTGGTCGATGAACACGGTAACTGCACAAAATGCTCTCGTCTGCTTCCCAGATGCTCTAGGGCTACTTGCATCCATCAGCGGAATCTAGGGAGTGAAAGATCGTGTTTTTGTAGAAGTGAGATGATGGCTTCTGGGCTTAAACAGCAATGGAGGATATGTACATACAGGTTCTTCAGATGGGTGAAGCTTCCAGCCACTTTGTTTAACAGTTGTTTATATTACCTGTTTAATCCCCCTCCTTGCATGATACAGTGCGTCCTTATATAGAAATGTATGTAATTTTTTTGGGCGAAATTTTCTCACGAGTCCAGATTTACAGATGCAGCCCTCATGATTTGGACAAGAGCTTGACTTGTGTTATAAAGACATTTCATGGGGTGATTATTGCCTTCCAGGCCAGAGGTTACTTTGAAGCGGTATACAGGCTGCATGAAGGACATAGAGGTTTCCAGAACACCATACAACTTGCTAAGCAGCTCCGACTACACTGGCCTGACGAAGGGCTGCGCTATAGAGGTGTGTATTTTATCGTCACGTTTTCCCACTTCGATGTTCCCGTCACTTATTATTCATGGGCGCAGGTGCCACTGTGAAATATTTCCTGCAGGTTGGTAATTTTCTCCATGCTGGAAAGAAAGCAGAGTCTGACTGCTGAGAAAAGATCACATCTGAGAGGAAAAGAGGTAGTTGTAGAATGAGATGGAGGCAAGGGAGGCCAGGGAAGAACGTGGATGTGAATTTTTAATGCTGTGTGTGACACGTTATAGAGAAGTGAAAGAGCAGATGGTGACAGATGATAAATCCAAGCATTATAGACCATGCAGTATGCATGTTTAGCAAAACAAGTATCTATGCAGTGTAGACTAGCAACAGTATTTCCTGGTAGAAACACTTAAGCAGGTGATGGTCCATAACTGAGGTGAAACTGTGAGACGATCGGCTGATTGGCCACGTGGCCTAATGGCACATCAAAGCACATGGATGCACATGTGATTGTGTACAAATCGCAGCTTCAGTGTGCGGTGTGGTCTCGCTGGCCCACAGAACCTTCACACGGTCAGTTTCCCCAAGCCCGGTTTCGTGGAGCTGAGACCCATGCCATTCGACGTGGGCACGGAGATAACGTTGTCCTTCAGTACGAAGAGCGACAAAGGAATCATCCTGTTCGGCAGCGGAGGTGCTCCAGCACCACCAAGAAGGAAGCGCCGGCAAACTGGGGAGGTGAGAATCTAGAACTGGAACAATGCTGAAGGGGTGGGAAGGTGACTGAGGAGCAGGTCCTGCTACTGTAAGCTATAGTCAGTGATGCGGCCAATGAGGCTTCAAAAAGCATGGTGGGCGGGAGTATCCTGTACTAACCAATCAATGCTGGCACTCAAGGAGGCTTCAAAACCCGTGGTGGGTGGGAGTATCCTTCACTAACCAATCAATGCTGGCAATGTGTAAACAGGGTAAGCTATTCACTTTAATAATAATAACAACAATAATTATAAGTCTGCAATGGACTGGCGTCCCATCCAAGGTGTTTCCAGCACTGAGTCCTAGGATAGCTTGGGCCGGCCTTGCAATTCCTAAGCGGTGGAGTACGGCTTCAGGGATAGATGATATCAAAATAATAATACAATTCAGATGATGTGTTCAGGTGTGCGGACTGTGTGATCTGTTAGTGGGATCTTTGTGTCATCTGTCAGAACCAAAGAGAAGCTGCATGCAGTAATAATTGTTTGTACCCTACAGCAAACAAAGCCGGCACCATGATTTCATAGAGGGAAACAGCAGGGCATCTCAAAAGCATTTTAATTAAAATGTAACTTTTAGCATCTCTGTTAGCTGGACCTTCATCTCCCTCTCTACCACTCTGAGGGGGTCTTCGGGGCAGTGCTAGGCACCATATCAATTAGAAGCACCAAATGAAGGAAACGATTGCGGATTTAACCTCTAACATTTGGCAGGGAATATCTTTAGTGAGAATATATAACAGTGTTGCGATAAGTTGGATCCAATTTGCAACAACCCGGGGGGGGGGGGTCTGGGCTGTCACCTTTGAAAATAATTACCGTCCATAAATGAAGTGGATGTCATCTTAGATGATTGTGGTTCTGGGTTTTATTGCAGTGTGCCGTCATTCATTTTGGCAATTTGCTCAGAGAGCTGGATGTGAGCTCGATTTGACTTGCAGAATGGCGCGGGACGTGCACCTCCTCTCCTAAAGGAGGTCTGCCCCATGCACACATGTGTGCTTCCTGTGCCTATGGCCATCATTAGAGCTGGACTTGACCCTTCCCTCTAGGCAGGTTGTTTCTTTCGATCACCGTAAAAGTGGACGGTGGCCTGTAAGTGGGCACTGCTTTGAAAGAGGAAGCAGGGTGCCTGTTGCCTTTCTGTAGCGGCTCGTTTTATGGCTTCATGTTTGTCCTCCTAGCTGCCAACAGTATGTCCTGACGCTCTTCTGCCACCCAATGATTTTGAACATCCCTTTGCCCCTCCCCTCCTCCTTCCACCCACAGCCCTTCCTGTCGGTGCTCCTGAACAAAGGGGCCCTGGAGGTGCTAGTGTTCACGGGCAGCCGCAACCCTCGGAGGGTGGTCCGCAAGACGGACGAGGGAATCCTGCACGATGGGCGGGAGCACGCCTTGCGCATCGAGAGGACCAGCGGAGGGTAAGCACATCTTCCCCTGGTCTTCCACTGAAGAAGTCATCTCCATAACAATAGCACTGGTAACAGTTACACCGTGACTGACATCAGCCCCTGTTGTGGCCCTGCGAGCAACAGGCCGTGCGTCCATGTGAGGTGTGGTGCGACGTGCTGTGATGGCCTGTAACTCCCTGACAGCTGCGACGCTTAGCAGCCCAATCTCGAGAACGCCTCCCGCAGCCCTTTAAATCTCACGGGCGCCGTTACACGCCTGAGCACACTTTAGCGGTCTCGCAGTCGAGGAGCCGCCGCCGAAAGGTTACCCGTCATGTTGTTTTATGGCATGGTGCTGTGGGACAGCTGGCATGACTACTGGAACTTGCTGAGAGGAAATGCAAACTTTGACATCCAAGATGGAGGAACACAGGGCAAGCTGAAATATACATAATAAGAGACGTGTGGCTAACACATCAACAATACCGAGAATGGGATGGCATATACAAAAAGAAAAGATACACGGCAGTTTAGTGTGTGCTTGAAGAACACACGATCTCCCCGGACAGGGGTTTTACTGTGCAGGTGGACGAGGAAGACAAGCTGGAACAGACTCTGCCCAACGATCAGCCAATGAGCATCAAGCGGCTCTTCCTGGGCGGGATTCCCCCCACCGTGGAGGCGACCACCCAGAGGGCCAACGTCCCCTTCGACGGCTGCATCTGGAACTTGGTCATCAACACCGTGTGAGACCTCGCACACGTGCACCTATCATTTCCATCCTGTTACTGCTGGGCCTTGCTGTTGGCATACCCTACATGCTTGTGATTGCCTGCTATCTAACTCTCTCACAACAGAATTATGATAGTAAAGGTTCTATTATAATTGGTGCGTACAGTACATTATTAGGTTCATGATTTCTTGCAGTGTGATAAACACGAGTGAGCCGTATTTAGATCACTTTAATGGAGCTGTCTGCTTTGCTAACCATGTTCATAATTCAAATCGCTACATCGGCGAGCGTTCGCCTTGAGCTGTTAACTCATTTATGCTGCTTTTCCCCACAGCCCCATGGATTTTTCCCAGCCAATTGCATTTGAGAATGCCGAAATTGGCCGCTGCCCCAGCATGGCACCTCTCCCAGCTGCCAAGCCGCTGCCAGAGGAGAGACCCAAAGTCGAGACCAGCGAGGAGGATGTCTCACGGCTAGAACTCACCCGCCCGCCAACGCCGGCCGGCAGGGCGCCTCCGACGCCATCGAGCGTAGGTTCCACCGGGAGAACCATTGTGTGGCGGCAGGAGAAAATGGTACTCTGCTCCTGATGGCCCACAGTTACATTAGTCCCATCACCTAGGTCAGAGTCCTAACCTGATTCAGCTGCCTTGCCCAGTACAACACAGTGAGCTTGGAATGCAGTTCAGACCTTTGGCTAGTCTGTTTGGTCTGGGTCACAACACAGTTAGACCCATAGTAGAGCTAGAGGGAGGATGACGAGCAGGCTCTCGTTCCACTGGGTTGTCCAACCCTGCACGCCCATGGACTGCGCTGTCCTTCATCTCCGCTTGCCATCCTGATTCATAATGCACACCTTCCAGCCTGGCTGTCTACCTCCAGCTGTCTCCTTGCATTATATTGCACAGTGCCGTGCTCCGCATGGGTCTGCTTTAACCTACGGAGAGGGCGGTGCGATCGGCTAGGACCGTCTAGTTTTGCGAAGGCCTGGAGTTGACCTGTATTAGGGGCTGCAGTGCCTTCACTTACGATGTGCACTCGTGGTTGGTAAGGATTGGTCCTACACTAGGGAGGTCCTACACTGACTTGCCTCACCCATTTCTCGATACACTCGTCCGTCTTCTCATTGCTTCTCCACAGTCTTCCTTTGTAGATAAGCCAAAGTTCTCAGCCATACCCTTTGACCTCAGCTCCACTGCAGTTTCTTTCATTTTCCCAGCACCACAAACAAAATCTGCTTGAGTCCCAGCAGCAGAGCCTTCACCTCTCTTCATCTGGCAGACTCAGCTTCTCTTTTTGTGTGTTGGTTTGTTTCATTTTTTTGTTTCGTCCTCTCAGCATTAACAGCTGGCCATGCAGAATCCAGTTGTCTGCGATTGGCAGCGTACTGCATAGCCATGCGATGTTATTGTCAGCTCCCTGACTTGCGTAGGTATTCATAACTCAGAGTGTCGGACAACACGTCTATGAAATTTGTAAGCTTTGTGGGGAGCATTTCCATGGCTTGGTGTAGGCGTTGACCTTGGGGAATTAACTTTAAATGTTTGATTTTTTTAAGTAACAAAAGGTAGCTTGAATTTAGGTTAAGCATTTTAATTTCCACTCGGGAAGAATGGGCTTTCATGGGATGAGCACGATTGAGATGGAGCATACAGTGCACAAGGTCAAGTGAATAATGAAAAAATTGTCAAAAATGTCCTTTACAGAATGAAGAATTCCAGCCTGATAAACCTTCAACACACAGTTGTCCACAAAGGTTCTCCTTCAGGCCACTCTTTAAATTTACATTATTGTTGTGTGCTTTGTAATAGCGCCATCTATTGATGAACTGTGGAATAACTGTACTGGACATGGCAGATTGTAAACCGGCGATGTAAAACAAGGCCCTGTAATGGATGGGCTCCAACCGAGGAGAATCAGTTAGAAGATAGATGGATGAATTCAAAATAAGGCCCTATAACGGGCTAGCATCCTGTACGGCGTTGTCTTCCTCGACCAAATTCCTGCCTTCTGCTCTGTGCTTTCCAGGATAGATTCCAATCTCACCACGACCTTCGGCAGATGAGTAGATAGTTGGCTCTGCATGATTACAATGAATAATATGTATTTAGTCTAGTAACATCTTAATAGGCTGTGACATGATATCCCTGGCACATCGATTATAATGGTGTTTCCTGTCATGGTATCCCAGGCACATCGATTATAATGGTATTTCCTATCATGATATCCCTGGCACATCGATTATAATGGTGTTTCCTGTCATGATATCCCTGGCACATTGATTACAATGGCGTTTCCTATGATTGCAAGGATGCATTCACATTTGAGTAAGAGGACCTTGTTCTGTGGTGCAATGCAGATCTCCTGCGCAGATGAAGAAAGCCCTGTCACCTTGGAGAAAGCAAAACAGTTTGGCCTCTCCAGAAACAGTCACGTGGCCATGGCGTTCGATGACACAAAGGTCAAAAACAGGTACAAAGAACCTTTCTTCTTTTCCAGTTACATCACGGCAATAACACCGTCTGTGTCTGGCATGTTGGTCCTTGGATTCCCCTTTAAGAGGTTAAATATATCTATATAAAAAATATCTATATATTTAGATTGCACACTCAGCTTAGTGTTGTATAGTGTGGTATCAAAGATTCTGTGCTCCATATGTTCTTTGGTACATACAGTATATTGAATTTTTTTTTTGTTATATGTTCCCCTGGGATGGCTTTATGGGCAGCACTGTTGTCTCACCTCCAGGGCTGGGGGTTCAAATCCCACCTCTGCTCTATGTGGGTGGAATTTCCATGATTTCCCCCTGATGCATGAGTTTCCCTCGTATGCATTGGTTTCCTCCCTCAGTCCAGAAATGTGAAGCTAGATTAATTGGTAACTAAACTGCCCTCAGTGTGGGTGTATGCCTTTTAAAGGACTGCCATCCCATCCAGGGTGTACCCCAGCCTGGTGCCATGCCATGCACTGGCACCCCATCCAGGGTGTACCCCAGCCTGGTGCCATGCCATGCACTGGCACCCCATCCAGAGTGTACCTCAGCCTGGTGCCCTGTGCTGTCTGGGGTTGGCTCCAGCTAGCCCATGACCAAGACCAGGATAGCAGTGATTAGGTGGATGACTGGACATGTTCCCCTTGATTTTTACACAATGCTTTAATTGCAGCATTGCACCACTTGTGTACTCATTCACATTTTATAACGCAATCTTAAAGTATTTTAACCCAAATCTTACTTAAAGAAAATGAGACTAACTTCTTGGCAAGTAATGCAATATCAGCAGTGAATGTAGAGTAATGCTCCCCAGTTGGGTGTTCTAAAACCGTTTTCATTGTGATGCTCAGTGAATTGTTATTGATGGCTTAATTCAGTAGATTAATTACACTGACATATTTGTGTGTAATATTTGTTTGGGTGCTGACATTGACCTGACTAAGATAACATAAGAACTTTATTAATTGCAAAGGAAATTGTTGATTACCAAAAATAAATCTCAGTAACTCGCATTGACACTGAACTACACTTTAATAAAAATTGTACTTCTTGTACATTGTACCATCTTTATCGAGAAAATTTGGCATCAGAATACAGATTTGTCATTGTGGATAGAGTAGATATATTGTGTTCCTAAAGGCACATTCGGCATATGCCTGAAGATTACGTGAATAGGAAAAGCAGGTTACATATAACGGTTAACAGCCCAGAATTAACCCTGTTTGTCCTGCAGACTCATCATTGAGTTTGATATCCGCACTGAGGCAGAGTCAGGCCTGGTGTTCTACATGGCCAGGATTAACCACGCCGACTTCGCCACCATCCAGCTGAAAGAAGGCATGGCCCATCTCAGCTATGACCTGGGCAGTGGAAACACCTCAGTCAGCGTTCCACGGATCATCAATGATGGCCAGTGGCACAAGGTTGGAGTTGCAGTCGTATCACATGGGTATTGGGTTACAATTGTATGCTGGCCAAGATTCCAAAAGGATTTTCCTTGCTTCCAGTCAGATGCATTTTTGTTTTTTGCCAGGTGAAATGGTGAGGGTGATATGATTTATGGGGCAGAGTGTAGCTCAGTAGATTAGTAATCTGTGCTTGTTGCTTGAAGGTAGTGGGTTCGACTCCTGTGACTGGCAGACTTATCATATCACTAATGGGCCCTTGAGCGAGACCCTAAATCCTAAAACTGCCCCAGAAGTGTTGGCTGACCTCGCTCTCTAATCTCAAGCTCTTCTTACTTGTATGTCACTTTGGATAAAAGTGTCTGCTAAATTAATAAATGCAGATAGTTCGCTCACATAGGTGGGCTGTGGCACGTCCTCAGTCAGTAGGCCCTGGTTGTAAAGCCCACCCAGAACCCATCACCCTTTCTCTTCCTCCTCTCCACAGATCAGAGTGCTTAGGGACAAGCAGAGAGGCGTGCTGACCATCGACAGCCGCTACTTCAAACACACCACCAGCCCCAAGAAGGCTGACATCCTCGACGTGGTTGGGATGCTCTATATTGGGGGCCTGCCTGTCAATTACACCACAAAACGGATCGGGCCCGTAAGACAATGGCTTTATCACTCATGGGTGCAATGGGATTGTAGGCACTTCAAGTCTTGATCAAAACCAATATTCTAAATAGAAGAACTTCAGATTGTGTTCCAACTTTTGGAGCACATTACTTAATTTGCATCAAATTATTAACTACTGCTAAAATTAATAACTTAAGGTTGATATGGGTTCATAATACAGCCATTCGGACTGTAGCTCTTTCCTGTTTCTAACCCAATATCCAATAGGTGGTCTACAGCATCAACGCCTGTATCAAAAATTTCAAAATGCTGAACACACTGTTGGATTTGGACAACCCCACCTCCAGCCACAATGTAGGCAGCTGCTTTGTCAAGGCTGAAAAGGGAAGCTACTTCAATGGCACGGGATACGCCAAAGCAGGTAGGACTAGAGGTGGCTGAAGAAAGAGCGGAAAACGAAGTTTGGGCAGGTGACCCTTAAGAGTTGGCTCTCTTAAAGTAATGCCTGGTGAGGAGTAGGTTTCATTCGTTCACCTATAATGGTCATGATATTTTCTCCACTACTAGTACAGTACGAGTTGAGTGGTAGTCCCTATGAGGCATTAAAAGATCTAAAATTTCATAAGGTGGATATATGACCATCCCAAGAACTCATCAGTAACATGTGACTTTGTTCTTTTCTCGACCATTGTCTCCAGTAAACAACTATAAAGTGGGCACGGACTTGTCCATCGAGCTGGAATTCCGAACTTCCCAGAGTGATGGGGTCCTCCTGGGAATCAGCAGCCAGAAGATGGATGGCCTTGGCATCGAGCTACACAAGGGGAAGGTTTGCCTACAGGACCCGTCACACATCCATCCACTGAGTTGAATCCATGTGCAGTTTTTGTAAATTCGGATAGCCGATTACGTTACAGTATGATAGCTGGGTGTTTCCAGGGACTGGAAGTTTTCCTGTTCTAAGGCCATGGGCTTGTCCACTGTATGACCTGCTTTAGAGTGGCTTCTTCAACCCCATTTACCCCCTTGGCTAAGTAAATGTGTTTTCTTTTTTCCATTCACGAATCCCATCCGTCACGCCACAATGTGGGATGTTGAAGAGGGGGTGGAGGGGACGTGCTTGAAGTCGCAGGGTCTGGTTGTGCTCGGTGTTTCTCAGTGTCGATTGACGACTCCACTAAATCCGCTCTTTCCCCAGTTGCTGTTCCATGCAGACAATGGGCTGGGCCGGGTGACGGCGGTGCACCAGCCCGACACGGAGGCGGCGCTCTGCGATGGCCTGTGGCACATGGTTATTGCTCATAAAGTGAAGCATCGCTTAGAGCTGATAGTGGACGGGCAGAAATCAGAAGCCGAGAGCCCCCACGTGAAGTCGTCATCGGCCGACACTAACGACCCGGTCTACGTCGGGGGTTACCCAGGTGGGTCTGTGACCTCCGGGTTCAGATGTTGCGTTAGATTGTTGTTGTTCTTGAGTCTATTTACCATTACTTTATGTTAATTTTCAAAAAGACTCAGTAATTTGAGATTGGCCAATACACTCAGAGGCTTTTTTTAGATATTTTTTAAGCATTTGCATGCTAAAATTAAGAAGTGTAAGCTCTGGTCATGTGACACACTTTATGGCAGCCTGAGCTTCTTCCTGGATGTCTGTCTCAGATGGACTGAAGCAGTTCGGCCTGACCACCCGCACACCCTTCAAGGGCTGCATACGTGGCCTTAAGCTCACCAAGGGTTCCAAGGTCCAGGAAATTCAACTCCAGAGGGCCCTGGAACTGTATGGAGTTCAGCCTCTCACCTGCCCATCAAACTGACCCCGTGTGGGAACCATCTGCATGCATCAATACTTGCTGGCACCACATTAAATGTAATATGTTAAAAAAAAATGTCCCACGACCCTTCCTCTTCCCCCAGTATTCTACCAGGTTGTGTTTGACTGGATTTGATATTTTTTCTTTTTTAAAGCTGTCAGTATTTCCTCTGGGAAGGACTTATGTCAGACCCACACAAAATGTGTGCATAATTCTGTATAAGGATAGAAGGTTACATGTAAGTCTGTCCATAGTTCTGTGCCAGTAACTTACGCATGGTGTAAGAGCACTACTCAGAATTCCTGTAATGCACTTACAAATATATCCCTTTTAATGAAATAAAAGGTCTTCTGGTATTTCATTGTGGGAAATTTGGCACTGCATACATTTCAAAAGCATTAATGCCGAAGTTCTTATTTCGTTGTCTCTCTTGTGAAATCTTAGCTCCTTTGAAAACACTTAGTCAGCTTAATTTCCCAGACGCGGACTGACGAAACTACTTTGATAAATGTTCTTAAAATGAAGAACATAATTGTAAGTTTCAAATTTATACCTTTAGATTTAGCAAAAGTTTTAACATCGCAATATTGCAAGTATGGTCTTGCAAACTAAGAAGGATGTTTTTATTCCATTCTAAATGCCTCGTTTAAAAAATGAATAGGAAGAAGCCCTGAGATTTATATTCAGAAGAACTGCATGCCAGAAAAGAAGCCATAGGACAGGGGGACGTCCAAGATTGGAAACCAGTCCATCACAGACCACAGGCTCACTAAGTTATACCAATTGACTTAAACTTTTGGATTGCAAGAGAAAAGGTGTGAACATGGGGGAAGCCCACAGAAACATATAGAGAACCCACACTCCACACACACACAGAGTCAGGGCTGGGAACTAAACGCTTAACCCTGGAGACGTAAAGCCGAAGATATATAGTGCTATGGACTGATGTACCATCCTGCGAATGCCAGTTTAAAGTAGTCATTTATCGTGAAGTTCATTGAGTAATTCCACAATGGAGGGTTGAATTTAAAAGCCATAAATTTATAAATTCACAGTCAAAATTCAATCAATGGAAACACATAGCTTTACAGATTTGAAAGATACTTGTCCTGCATTCTTTTTGTAGCAAGACTTTGGTCGTTTAATCATGTATGAATTATTAAAATGTAAAGCCTTACATGTAGCACAAATGCTAAATGAATAACCAGGCAAAGAGGATTGAGTCATCTCACGGTGGCGAAGCACAGCTCTGCAGTAGCGGTGGAGGCGGTCCCATAGTGGTACCAGACAAGGCGAGCTTCCAGTGTCCAAGAAAGTATAGCTGTCCAGTGCCAGGTCAACATAGCTGGCAGAGCCATCTAGACCCAGGTCAGGGTGAGCTGCCCAGGAGCTGAGCAGATCAGAGCAGGCTGTCCCAGGTGAAGACGTGAGCTTAGGCTCCTCACCTCCAAGAGGAAACGTTTATCTATTCTTGAACTGTGGCTGAGAGGAAGGAATGACGAGGCTGCTCCATGGTGTGACCCGTACCTTGGGCTCTATGTGGAGACGTGGATGGAAGGGAAATGAGTGCCTGGCTACTGACCTGCCTACCGAAACACTGAGGCATCACTACACCTGCTCTGCACTGGTGTACCATCGGCATGGAGATCATGCGGACGTCCTGCGGTAAGTGATCCTCTCTCTTTAGCAGAGTATAACAGTCAGTGAGAGCCGTAAATTGAATTACGTACTATAGTCTTGTTCCACCGCCCAGTCAATGTTGTCTATTCATTGATAGACCATGCAGGATATTTATTACTACAGTGTTTACTGTGTTATTGCAAATTTGAACTGTTATCTTAAGATAACTTCAGACTTAAATGGATTAAAGACTATAATAAACTGAATAGAGGGCTATATACAAAAAATAACTGATAAAAATGACCAAACAATGCAGTGAAAATAGTCGTTCTTGTTCATTAGCTTGATTTTACATTCAAATGATGACAGAAATCTAACCTTTCAGAAGTACAATTTATTCAAAGGAAAGAAATCCCCCAAATAAAAGTAAATATTTTTTCCACAAAGCTCAATTGTCACAATAATTGATACCCCTAAAAATTCTCATGAACAAAATCTAATTTACATATACTGACATTCAATTCAATTCAATTTTATTTATATAGCGCTTTTAACACGGAGCGCGGTCACAAAGCGCTTTACATAGTCCC
>JAACJT020000005.1:179426-221440 GCA_009936485.2 Gymnarchus niloticus
TGGCCCTACACGGCTTAGCTCATAGTTTCACTGAACTACGCAAGCCCCTTCGCCACGACAAGGCAGTGATCCATTGAGGGGGAATTATCACTGTACTGTTTAACAATTTGAAATTAGATATATATGCCATTTGTTTGGAATGATTACCAGCAGCAGTGCAAAACATTGTAAATTTCTACCATTAATACTAATTTGTACATTTGTGAATTGCACAAACTTACCAAATTAAATTAATACTCTTTTTTTGTGCATCAAGCTTATGAAAAACAAATGCCTGCCCACGTATTCCCAATATGTAAAATTCAAGTCAATATTCACATGACCATTTTCTAGAGTACAGATTTTACATAAATGTTTTGTAAAATTGAAAGAAAAAAATAGAATCCATTAAAAATTGCTTTGGCTAAAAGGCAAGTCTGCAAAGAAATTGTGCACATCTCAATTTTATGTGCTAGAGGGCGCTATTTCCCCCAGCACAATATAGCTATTGGATTATTTGACCTAACCAAATGTGACAAAGAATGCAAGCACTCATTGAGTTCACTTGCAGACCACACAGGAAGTGTAATCAAAATAAATAAAAATGCTAAATGGCGTTTTAAGAAAATGTCTCTCTTCCCTTCTAAGACTGGAGAAAATGGCTTTACCTGCGATTGACAAACATATGGTGAGACTGAAGATACTTGCTGCACCAGTGAATCCAGCTGATATTAACATGCTTCAAGGTGAAACTCAGTATTGCTCTTGCTGTGAATGTTGTTGTTTCTGCTTTAAAGTTACCACAATTCAGTATGATGAGGAGTCATTTGTTACATTTACCTCAGTACCGTTATAAGTTTGCTTACTACTCATCTACCACATGTACAACAGGGAGAACTCTATAATGAGAATAATCAACGTTCTGTAAACAGATCTGACAAACATATGGAGTTGTGAAAAAGTATGTGAAGCCATTGAAATTATCTTTTTCTACATGAATGATTCCTATATTTAATGACTAAGGGAACATCCTTTGTTGGGAATAACTTCAGCCAAATGCTTTCTGTAACTGCTGATCAGATATTTTGGCCCATTCCTGTACAGAAAACCGTGTCAGTTCACGTATGTCTGGAACGTCCTCTTTGACAGCTTAAGATCATCCCCCATATGGTCAAGTCTTGGAGTTGTACATCCGAAAAAGAGAGAGAGGATTTTTTTCTGCATGAGCTACTCTGTTGTTGTTTTACTCTGGTGTGTTGGATCATTGTCATGTTGTCTGACCTAGCTTCGTCTTAGGGTTAGCTCAGATAGACACCTGTGCAGTTTTCTGGTACCGTTTGGAATTCACTGGTCCCTCATTGATTGTCCCGAGACAGCAAAGTAGTTCCACATGTTATACTCCCTCTACCATGTTTTAATGCTGGGAGTTTTTATTTTCCACCAAACCTGATGCTGTGCACATTCACCAAAAAGTTCAGCTTTTGTCTCATCTTTTCAGAGACCAGTTTTCTCTCATCAGCAATATGGAAAATCCACGGCACCTTTAACAAACAAGAAAGGCAGCAATTTTAGTGTACTCTGTGAAAACCTGCCATGAACACTGCTCTTGTTTGCTATTCTACTTAAGACTCATGAACACTGAAATGTTACGAAATGCACAGGATCTTTTGTAACAGAGGGAGTCTATCATCTGCATAGACTTTTGCCTGATGGCTACTCCTAGAGAAAATGGCAGCTCTGCCATCTGCGCCTGACTGCAGACTGATGGAAATCACAGAAACTGCTTTTGTAACCCTTTACAGTCTTATGACCATCAACAAGTCTTCATTAGGCGGTGTTGTATGTCAACAACAATCTATTGTGAAGGGGAGGTACCCAGCAGTGTGTGTGTGTAGGTACCATGTTTATATTACATTGTGGGGACAAATTGTCCCCAAGAGGAAATAAAAACCAGACATTTTTACCTTGTAGGGCCATTTTGCCATGTCTCCAAAAGAGAAAACTCAATTTAATACAAATCTAAATGCAATCAAAAAACTAAGTCTTGTATTTTGTTGGGTAACTTATGGTTAAGGTTAGAGTTGTGCTCATAAAAATGAATGGAAGGGCCCCACAAAGTTATAAATACAAACGTGTGTGTGTTTTTGTATGGCAGGGCAGACCAAACCCACAAATGAATTGAACATCTGAAACACCTGTCGCCAATTACCCTCTTGTCAGGAGGTCATTATCCTCTTGAAAAGAGGTTAATTATGCTATAGGTTTGTGCATAAATTGTGTATTTGTTGGTTGTTTTTTTATCTATTATTATAACTTAGATGAATATCAAAAAAATTGAGAGGAACTTTTCATGCAGAATTGCAGATAATTCCAAAGGGTTCACAAACTTTTCCCTCTTTCTATATGTCTGATGTCAAAATACCTCTGGCAAAGGCTGACACTACTCAGTATATAAATGGTTAAGTGGCTTAATAGACTATTCGTATCATAAAAGGTTCTACTACCCATTAACAACCTGCTTGAGAGTTTTGGGATAAACAATGTGAATGAGCTAAACTCTGGACTAGTAATCAAGTTTACCTGCTGGTATGAGCCTAAGTATTTCGACTAACAAGCTTGTTCTCTGCTTAACTTTGAGCCACAGTCACATTAAAGGTAGATTTTAGCAGGTTTTAAAAAGTTTAATCTCACTTCTGGCTCTGTTGGTTTTTCGTAATACATCTGACTAGTAATCATTATAACCATGTTCTTTCACTCTGGCATGTGGGTCTTAACCACGCTCAGGAACGTATCCGATACGCCCGCCGTTCCCTGCTGTTGGAGGAAATGAAGGAGTTGGCGAGGTCATTGAAGTCGGACGTGAAGCTGTCTGTTTTTGCCCTGGAGACTGGGTCATTCCTGTGGATGCTGGCTTTGGTGAGGGATCTGAGTTATGAGGTTCTGCTGTGTGAAAAGCCTGCAGCACAGCACATATAGAATTGCGATGCTTTATCGGGTGGCTATTACATGTCTTGCTCTTTGGAGGCACAGATACAGTTATATATACAGGTGAGGGCTAGTTTGTGGGGTCAGCCAGTGTCCAGCACCCCTAGAGAAGTTAGGGTTAATAAACCTTCTAGAGTAACCCCATCCTTCTGAGCACAGGCACACATTCCTGACCGTTCTGAGCTACACATCACCCCAATGGACATACACTATTCTCAAGAGACTCTGCAGTACCGGGCTGATGTGTGGAGCAGAGGAGCCCGGTCGCTCCTTAGACTCCTTGCTCTAAAAATCCATTCAGCATGAACACCCATAGATATTAAACTGATAAAACACACACTACAACTGACCTTTGCCAAAAGGCGAAGAAGTGATATTTAGACAAACGCAACATTAACTTAATTTTAGCTAGGAGTCGAACTGGTTTGAACTTGGAGAGAAGCCGTATTTTAGCTTGGCATGCTGGGTAATGTACAGTATCCTCAACAGTGTGTCTGTTGGCACAGTGTTAAAGAGCGATTAGAGTAACCTGATTGTTAGCCGAGTCTAAGGCTCACTCCCATGCGTTGTCCAAGGGACGTGGAGGACAGAAGCCGTGTGTGATGCGAGTGACCTCATTAAGGTTCCCAAGGACATATCTCTGCTGGGTGCAGCTACAATTGGCGTCAACCCCTGTACTGCATATAGGATGCTACACGACTTCCAGTCACTGCGTCCAGGTGCGTATTTTGTTTACAGTGACAGCATACAGTGTCTTTGTGGTCATTCAGTGAAATCACTGCCTGGTGTGCAGGTATTCACTCTTCCCACCTGTAGGGGACACGGTCATTCAGAACGGGGCCAACAGCGCAGTGGGCCAAGCAGTGATCCAGATTTCTGCCGCATTAGGTGTCAAGACCATATGCGTAATAAGGGATAGGTACAACGATTTAATGATACTCAAGAGGTTTCAAAATAATTCGTGATCAGTTGATAAAATTGCACAATATATGCAGTCATAGAAACGTGTCTTTACAGACCCAGCCTACAGGAAGTGGTGAAGGAACTTCAATCTATGGGGGCCAACTATGTAGTGACAGAGGAGATGATGAGGGGGACAGAAATGGACAGGATATTCCAGGTGAGTGGGCAAGAGAAATGGTCCTCATGGGTGTTTGGTGGAGAGGTGGCCAAGTAACCAGATCAGTGTAACTTACAGATGAGGTGAGCAGTAACGCAGAGATGCCCAAATATTGTTCCTCGTGGTCCAACTAGGAGCACAGAGCAAAGGACCGGTGTTTGAGCTTCATTTGGTTTCATATAGGTAGTGTCACACCTCCGGGGTTGGGGGTTCGACTCGTCGCCACTCTGTCTGCGTGGAGTTTGCATGTTCTCCCTGAACTGACCCAGCTTGTTGAAAATACCTGCTCTTGTATGGGGAACTTAGCAGCTGTTCTTGAGTAGACCTCCCATCAAATCATTTCACAAACATGGATAACTGTTCTATGTCAGTTTTGTCACAAATCTTGCAAACAGCAGAGCTGTGACAGTAGTTTATACTTAGATGACAGGAATGTGGAGGGGAAGCCAAAAATATTACAGTTGAAATGCATAGTAACCGAAGCTAATTTATAGTGGGAATGGTTTGAGAGTAGGGGTGGGCCACCCCAGCCACCTGGGGATGCATGATGTGCAGTCCTATTACACTAATGACGTTTTTACAGTAGCAAGCTGCTTCACCTGGGGTTTAGCAGTCAATCATCCATACAGCCAGTAATTTCCCATAACCACTCACCTAGTTATGGTCACAGTTACCTAGCGCTTGTCCCTAGAAGATTAGTGCCCAGCACAGTGTGCCACTTGTCAAAAGGTGACGATTTAAATGTACTTTCTAAAATCTGCAGAGCAGTAAGTCTGAAGGACTCGGTTTGCCTCTGGCTAGCTTTGTAGCATCAAGATGCTATTTTAGCTATTAACATTAAAATTAAAAGAGATTTATACACTAGATTCACCATTTTGGGCTTATTGCAATACTATAGCACCATAGCTTGCAAATCTTGAAATTAACTGCAGTGCTTTCCTGTGCTAAGAATATCCTAGACTACCAGCTAATTTTACTTTTGCTTCAGGAGGTCCCCAGGCCTAAATTAGGCCTGAACTGTGTTGGAGGTCAGAGTGGAGGATACCTTCTCTCTCATCTAGAGTAAGTAGACACGGTAGCCTTTAAATGTTATGGCCTAAGAGATTCCGGTATGTTTGACTGCTAACCTGACAGATTTCACTTCCTATTAGCCATAATGGAACACTGGTGACGTATGGAGGAATGGCAAAGAAAGTCCTCCCAGTTCCTGCTGTAAGTGAAACATGATTTAAAGTGGTCTTCATATAGCTTTTTTCCACACAGTTATCTTTAACCTGTTCCTGGACAACTGTTGCAAGCTGAGTCTAGCAGCACCGCTACTGAATCTGGCTCCCTGACAGCCGTATGCTTGGTGTATGTCATCTACCTCACCTGTATGTCACTTTGGACAGATGAGAACCTAATGCATAAATGTAATTATGACACGTTCACAACTCAGCTTGCTCTGTGTCATGGTGAAGAAAGAAAACCGTAATCCATTTCTAAACAGAAAGCTCTGATATTCAAAAACATAAATCTGAGAGGCTTCTGGATGACCCAGTGGAAGAGAAACCACAGGAAAGGTGAGCAGGACCTTCAGCGTGAGAACCCAAAGCTGGTTGGTGGCTGTCACGCTTTCCCCTCCAATGGCGTATTTCTCCATGTGCCTCCCCGGTCAGACCCAGCCCTACTACAGGACATGGTGGCCTCCCTCTGTGGCCTCCTACGTGCCGGCAGTCTGTCGGTCCCCCGGTGCGTCCAGGTGCCGTTTGAAGACTACGCACACGCCCTGAATGCCACGGGGTGTGCCCAGCAGAGGAAGCATGTCCTCCTCATGTAGACGCGAAGTACCCTTCCCAGACTTCCCACCATCAAATGGAGAGACGCCAAATCGACATCCATTATTCATTTATTTACATGAGAAGCCTTAGTGGTTAACTCTGCACGTTAAGAGGTCAAAAAACTCAAGTGGACACACCGCCGACCAGGTATTCACAGTGTACAATGGAGGCAGGATACATGCATGCAAATCACTTCACTCAGCAATTTCTGCAGTGTCTCTGAAGCACACAGTGCCGTCATCCCATAACATTTAACGTCATGTTATACGCTAGCGTGCAAATCAATTGTGGGAAGTGATCTTTAAGCATAACGTTTGATTGACATCTTTCTGAGGTGAACGTGGGTCCAAGTCTAATAATTTATAAAATACAAATAACTTCCAAAGAAGATATACAAGGGTCACTTAGGGCTTCTATCACAACAGATGTCGTTTATTAAATACCTGATCAGCCTGCTAAAATGACACACTTGGGTGAAGAGTGACTGCAGGGGAAAGCGATTTGTAATATGAAGTGTTACTGACTCAGCCGAGAGGGCTGACGCAAATTCATGAGCGCCTCATCGCCCCGCCATCACGGAGATGAACTGTTCCATTGTCCCGATCACATGACCCCTGTGACCCTCACACACAATTTGGCATTTAGTGATGCTGAAGTAGACATGTTAACAAACAGGTAAAATTAATCTTTCAGACCTCAAAATCATAAAAAAAAAAAAAAAACGCATCACTTAGTGGTCAAATACAACATAAAACATTAGTGATTGTAAAGCAACCAAAACTTAAATGTGTTGGACATTTAAAAAAAAAAAAAAAGTATACTTATACAGTAATCAAATAAATAAACTTTTAAAAGACTTGAGGCATTGAGAATTGTTGTTGTGTTAGATAATCAACTCTAGAACACCTGATTATAAGTACCTCAGCAAAGCCTGGCCAGAGTGCCAGTGGAGAGATTGCCTTATAATGTGAGTACTATACTTCTCTAAAACCATTATTATCAATGATTATATATGCAAAAAAATTATTAGGAACTGAATAATAGGTCAGTCATATCAGGGATGCAAAAAATATAATAGAGTATATGAAATAAACTGAATTAGCCAATTAATCAGCATTAGAACCTTAGAAGAATGAGCACTCCATCTCCTGAACGTTATAATGGGCCACACATTTGCCCAGAGGATTTAGTCGAGGCAACAGTGAGGTCTGTCCAAAGAAAGCGCTTAAACGGGACACATTAGACTTTGTTCGACAGCTCCCATCTGAAACACCCCTCCTCATCTCCTAGGTAACCTTCAGCACCTCAGGTTTTCATTACAGAACTGCACACAGGTCTGTGCCATATTCTAAAGCAGCTGGAGGGACTGTATCTTAGCAGGGAAAACCTAAAATCACATCCGTCCATCCATCCATCCATCCATCCATCCATCCATCCATCCATCCATGTGTGCTACTCAGGAGCACGGAGTGAGGGGGGGCTGTAGGTAAGGGTGCACCCTGGATGGGATAACTGCCTATCTAGAGTATGAGGGAAGGTCCTTGCTGACCATTTTGGTACAGAAGGTGAAGACGTACTTCTTTACTAGAGTAGAGGTGCATGCTAGTGTCGTACTGCCTTTATGACCCACTCTGCACTGGGGTTCAGCTCAATCACATTCTTCACATAGGCCTCTCCATCCAAACATCGCTCGTCTGTTTTGAAGAAACCAGCACACACAAATGTTTTTTTAAAATGTAACAGTATATATTGAAGTTTACTTAAGTAAAAGATGCACTGAAGTGTATAATTAAGAAGTAAACGGAGGCCTAGCAGCCAATGTCTTCCACAGCACTCTGAGACCCTTCGGTCCTGGGCTGGACCCAAAGGCCTGTAAGCGCTGTGTGGTAATGAGATGCATTCGTTCAATCAATCAATCAATCAATCAATTAACTAACTAACTTGTGATGATGAGTTTATTTCATGCGTTTATTTTTCGTCTGTATTTACTTTCAATTTTTAAATTTTAAACTCATGCTTTTTAATCTTATTTTTAAAATTGCCGACTTGCTCTAAATTTCTTCTTTGTTTCCCTACTTTTTAAAATGCCTGTAAAGCACTTTGGAAACCCTGTGGTTGGAACAGTGCTATATAAATAAAGATTGATTGGACTGATTGATTGGACTGATTGATGTGGATGATGTCAGAGCCGGTCAGGTACTTACTGATGTTGCCTCCTACTTCATAAAGGCAATAATCTTCCCTCTTCCCCAGCAAGGCACTGTAACAGAAAACACAACACTGGACCAGTTAACTGATCAACCATCACTTCCATGGAACGACAACACCGGCTAGTTGACGAAGATTTCAAAATAGGACCATGGAGGTGTACAATATCCACCAGCAATTGAAACATTAGGAGATTTGTCAACACGTGGGCTGACTTCAGGAACACAGTGGATGCTGGGTGCTCACCTCTCCTGGCTTACGAATCGGGCGAGGATGTCGGCCACCTGGAGGTCGTCTGTTAGCTGGACAGCCATGGAGACCTTGGGGAACTGTGGGGCCTGGATGCGGATTAAACCCTCCTATACCAATTTAAAAAAAAGAAAGAAAAGTTATAATTTCCCTATATTCTTCATATCCACTGGAAATATTGGTCAGAACATGCCTAAAGTTATGCAATTCCTTGAGATTCCATTATTATGCAATTTTCTCAACACCCAGAATGCAAAACATCGATGCTCAATTTGGCCACTAGATGTCACACAGGCACCTGGTAAACACACTTGGTATTAGCTGCCCGTCGCTCGCCTAAGCACTTGTGCTCCGATTATCTCGCTAAACTGTATTGCCCATGGTCCCTAGTCCCAATCCCAGGGCCGTCCTGTTGGCCCTCACCTCCGCAGGGCTCTTCTCCTGCCTCTCACGATCAGAGGCCATCTTTTTCAGGAGCTTCTTCACGGCTTTGTCTCGGCTCAGCTTCTTCTGGTTTTCCATGTTCTGCTTCCTGACTTGGTTTATGATGAATCTCGGAATCTGAAAGCAGCATTTGTACAGTGTACGACTACTATGGAGCGTGGACATTATCTAGGGAAATTAAAAACCATAAAGCACACATCGTTTTGGATCTCCCAACAACTCACTGATTGGAATGTGCCATTCTTTGCAGATCAGGCCATTTTCCATACATTTACTAATGTTTATTTGCAGAAGGTGGTGTCACTGTCTATCCAAATTATGCCAGTAAAAGCTGCCACAATAGAAAGACTCAAAACAGGACTGTGACACAATAAATTCAGCGTCGTAATGTTAGAAAACCACAGGCCTCGGTGCTAATGAAGCAGGCTCCCGGTTTACCGTCCAAAGTAGATGCTGGTACTGGATGAGCAGGCGGACGATGTGTGCCGTCCAAGTCGCCATGGTGAACTCCTGCTGCTCACTGGCCTTGCTGCGGAAGCCCTTGAACGTGAAGATGTTGGGGGCCATGACCACGGCGATGTTGTTCAGGGTCATCTTGTTCTGCTCCTTGTGATCGATCACCCTTTGGAAGAACTCCAGAAGTGCCTGAAATCCGGGCAGATGATCCACAGGCTTTACGCACCAGAAACTGGAGTTCTAATGGGATTGGGTCGGTACTGGGATTGCATTTCGTGCCCGCCCCTTAAAGTGAACGGTAGCCAATCGGAGAAAGGACAACACGGGGTTCAAGATGCTGATAGGCCTGCTGTATCTGAGTGACAACCGAGAGAGACAGCGGTGGGCATGACGGTTACCTTCAGGGTGTCGCGGCTCTGTGCCGGGAGCAGCAGCACCAGCAGATTGAGGACCTGCAGCTGCTGATTCTTGGTGGGAAGTTCTGCACGGAAGGGGAGCAGCACAAGACAACAGGGCCGGCATTACGACTCGGGGGCCACACGGACGGGCCTCGGGGGCGGGGCTACTGGGCCCTACTCACTGAGCACAGAGGTAAAGGCACTCAGGTACTCCACCGTCAGCAGTGGGTGCGGCAGCTCCCTGATGAAGAGTTTGAGGATGCTGATGGCGTCGTGCTGTTTTAAGGCCTCCCAGGCGAAGGTCCCCTCATAGAACCTCGCGTCCAGCTCCAGGCACGCCGCCTGCACTCAGGGGCCACCAAACCAGGGCATGACTCAGCAATCCCCCCGTGGCATTAAAGAAAGACACAGCTACAGCCAACTGGGACCCATTACCAGTCCCTCAACTGATGTTGCCCACAAGGGGGAGCCCTCCCCCTGTAAACAGACTCACTCTTCAAACTCACCTTGACCCGCGTGGCCACACCTGGAACCCGCAGGAGCCCCTCGGTACCCAAGCCTTCGTTCTCAATGTGAGAAATTAACTGCGGGCAAAGATGGGACGACCGACTTCAGTTAAAATGGTGTCGCTTCAAACGTGTGTAGTGACATCTTACAGTTCTTTTATTTAACTGGGGAGCTTTAAGTGAATGTTTTGCTTACACCTTTAATCGCTTGTAGACTTTAATGCATCTGCCTTGTATACAAAGGCATCGGAACCAGGAGGAGCATCCCCCCCCCCCACAATATTTTATTTTAAAGAGGCTTCATTCACCCCCCCAAAACAGACCTTTGAATGGAAAAAGCAGTTAATAAATATCACTTAACTTATGTTGCAAAAGCATTTAACATTCAGCAATTTTGACATAAAGCGAAGTACGCCCCTCCAGTATTTTAATAAGCTAATATAGGCATGTGATGTAAAATTTTATCTCTGACGTAGCTGTGCTGAACTCCCTGCTATGCCCTTCATTGTATGTATGCCAGTAATATGATGTTTTCACTCACCCTCTGCAGTATCAGAGGCACCTTCGTTCCTGGTAATCTTTTCTGGTCCTGCTCCAGCAGGGTGGACAGAGGAACTCCAAACAGCCCAGATTCTACAAAGAATGGAGTCTCTGAAGGACATTTCCTTTTGACAAGTAGACAAGCTACCTTTTCAGGACGAGTATTTTAATGAGCCCAACTGTAAGTAGCACAAGACCATCTAACCTTTGACTTTTACCCTGAGCGCTTTGTGGGTCTTTAGCTCAATGCCAGCGGTGTCAAAAAGAGCTGTCATTTCGATCAGAGCCAGGCGGTGGACTTTCTTCATGTCTTGGGGGGCTAGGTCTCCCACCTTAGTTATGCCCGTCTTGTCCTTGGAGACCTTAAAATTCTGAAAAACCAGAGACACATTAAGATAAGAGATATTTATAATAGATTCCAATAGTATGCAGTCTCAGAAACAAGCCACTGAAGACAATGTTTAAACATCAGCAGAATAAGATGTACGAAGTCCTCATGATCACCACCAGGTGTCTCTCAAAACGCAAATTCAAAGGAGCAACATAAATGCATTTTATTATAAATGTTTCATTCAAAAGCATTTCACGTAAATTCTACACACACTTGTATGTGATGCATAAATATGAACCACGTTTCAGAACCACATTGGAAGCCTATCTACATAGCCTTTTTTAAAATATTAACAGTGACAATTCATAGATAGGCCTTGGTCTGCATACCACGACTACATTCCAGGTAAACTTTGCACTGAACAGTGGGATTGGTGTTAATGTTTAATGCCACTTACTGGTAGCTTGTCATCGACATCACTCTGGGCTCTGGCCTCGCTGCCCTTTGATGCCTCCTTATGGAGGAGGGCTTGCTCGGAGAACGAGATTTCCACGTTGATGTGTGTCTCCGACTCCGGTGTGCCTGCCCCGTTTTCGCAGACACTGTCACCTGTTTGGTGACGAGAACAGAATTCAAAGGACGAAGTCCACTCCATGGCGATACGTTTTCGGCCGCTAATAAGGCTAAGACAAGGGGATCGTACACCTAGAGCCGGGGAAGGGAGGCTCAGCTGATTAAACTTCCCCCAGGAAAGACCATTTATGATGCAGTCCAACAGGGAAGGGGCCCGGTCAGCACCGAGGAAGACCGGGAGACCGGGCCGTCGCCGTGACACATGTCTTCCTGCCGGCTGATGTCACGGATTACTTCGGGCACAAATCAGAATGCAGGCAGCAGGCTAAGACGTGGCAACGGAAAAGTCAGAGTCCATCAGAGGGAGGCCTTTCTGGGTGCACTGCGCTGAGCTTTCAGAGCACGTATGGAGGGGGAGGGGGCTCAGCAAGCCTTCATCAGCCTGAGAAAGGTGACCCGATAACCGGGGGTCTCCAAATTGCCAGGCAGGGAAGAGTACACTGCTAACATTCATAGACAAACAGACACAGACTGAGACGGGACGCACATACCGCGTGACTTAACGTCCCCCTTTCCGTTTTCACTTCTCCCTATGACCGGCGCTGCACCTTCAGCCTAAAAAGAGAAGGCCACCACTTCCCAGTTAAACCATATTATCCAAGTCCTACATCCTGCTTTTATACTTTAAAATGGAGTTCATGGATTGCAGCATGTTTCATAAAATCAACTTTCTTTGACCTCAACCAGCAGAACGAGTCTAAACTTGTCTTTAAAAGGTTATTTAGTACAGGCTGCATACATGATTCACTCGTAGGCCTCCCAAAGATAAGGAATGCCGGATGAAGTTTCTTACACTGAGTAAACCACTAGAGTTCATTAGCACAGCTGAAATGAACACCCAACCATAACTTGTGCTTTTGACAAAGGAGTGTCCATCTGATGGAATGAGGTGAAGACCCTTTGGAGATCCTGACTTCAGAGGGCCACCTCTCACACCCACCTGGGTTCTCTGGGCTCCTGGCAGATTGAAGATTTCCCGCACATCGGGGACATGATGTGTCTTGTTCTTCTTCCGCAAAGTCTGCTTGAGGGTCTCCACCCTCTTCTCCACGGCAGCCGCCTGGGTGCGTGTCAGTGTTGACAGCAGCGCCATGCTGTCCTCCGGGTCCGAAGCAGACTCGTCGAAGAGGGTGGCCAGGCCAGCCTCAGTAAGCCATGCTTCCTCCCGCTCACCCTCTGTGGATAAGAGCAGGCGTGACAAGATTGGTCAAACAGCCACGCCCCTCGCCAGCTCCGTCTACGGAGACTCAGTGTGACAATGGCTAACAGACCAGTCCTGCCCCCAAATTAGCCACGCCCCTCCCACTGCTGCTATTCATAGCTAGTTTTTATCGTACTTTCACTCTGCTCAGTCTACCCCTGCACTGAGAAGAGTGAAGTCACGGATATGCAGACATGAAAGCGTGTTAGTCTATCAGACCACCAAGACAGGCAGTGAAAGCACCACGAGAAATCAGAAAGTGAAGGACATGACAGTTCAGGACTGCTGCAGGCTGGAATGCCAAACTAGACTGACAGGCACATGGCATGTACATCTTACATATAGTACAATGAGAAAGGAAGCTAGCACCCTAAACGGCATTAACACATTTTTATAATTCTCCCATCATTATAAAGCAGCAGTACATGTCACAGAGCTTCTGTGTTTGACTGAAACAATCGTGTGTACAGCTCAATTTGACTTTGATTTAACTTCCAGTCAGCATACGCGTGGCTGGGGGGGGGGGAGCATAGAATGATCTGCGAAAGCTCCAAGGCCAGAACAGCCAAAAGTCTCTATTAAACCCTAAATAAACCCTAAAAGCTCAGCTATGCACCCCCCAAAGGCCAATCTGCGCCATGCTCTTCCCCGTACCATCAGCCACCTTCAGCTGCACCTCCTCCTGCTGCTCTGCATCCCCGCCGCTGCTCCGGTGGATGTCCTCCACCTCCTTCCAGTAGTCGTCCAGGGAGAGCTCGTCCAGGGAGTCCTGCGAGCCGCACCGGGTGTACGGCGTCCCCCCCCGCACGTTCTTGGCGCGGCCCGGAACGTTGCAGTGGTCACTCTTGCGGCTGAGACGAGGGAGACGCAGAAAAAGTAGACGATGATTTATGACCCTCAGCAGGAACCATGCTGTTTTACTGTGGGTTAAGGAACATGTGAATGGCGCTTAGCTCACCACCAAATGAGTGACAGCAACTGGACTGCATAGACAAAAAAAACATTCCACAGGTAGATACACACGGGCATCCCATCCAGGGTGTACCCCATCCTCAAGCTCCATACTGCCACAGACAGTCTCCAGGCTAGCAGGACAAGCTTCCATCCAAGATGACAGATAGATTTACCTTCCATCCATTTATCTTTTTCCATCATCTAGTGGGAATACTGTGTTTAACTGAATATGTATTCACTTTGAATGCAGAAGTGCTCACGTAATTCCTGCACGTAGACATTTACGGGTGCAGGCTAAGCAGACATTTATGGCTGTTTCAAGAGCATCCACAAACACTCTGAATTCTGTGCTCACACTCAGTGCGTATGTCCTATCCACAATTCAGGCAGCGGAGCTAAGGCTTAACAGCAACGTGCAGGTCTTACCAATGCAATACAGAGCAGAAAGGTGACGGACTCTCATCTCATGTTATAATAAATCCACATGCAGCCCAGTCATCTGCCCTGGGAGACCCAAGTCACACTGTAATTTTTACTGTACTTTGTCAAGTTATGCTGCTGTGTGTAGGTGTGTGTTTCATTCATTCATTTTCCTGTTCCAGCCCAGACTCACGCAGCCGCTGAGGAGTTAAATGGTTCTCCTCCCTCTCCCAGCAATCATGCCCTCCCCATCCCGCCAGCATCATTAGTGAAGTACACGGGTCTCTGCAATCCTGCTGATCACGGGGTCCAATCCACTTTATGGCCCATGAAAGAAGGCCCATGTTGATGCCATTTGCTTTTAATACTAATTTGGGAACGTCAGCTCCGTCGTGGCAAGGCGGGGGGCAGGGCCTAGGACAGCCGAAGAAAGCTTAGAGGCTGAAACAGCCATTGCAGACCTCTACTTCAGACCTCTGTTAAACCCTAAGGAGTGACAGATTAGGGAAAACCAAAAATATTCTAAAACCTCAGCAGATCAGCACTCCCAAACATGCCTGCTCACCCCCCCTTGGTAAAATCTCTACCTAGCAAGGTCAAATTAGGCCCAAACAGAGCAGCAGAGTAAGACTTACACTTTTTATCTTTAAAAACCATAGAATACATTTAAGATCGCTGAGAACGGATACACTGCTGCACTGTTCACTATTAACTTCACTGTAGGCCATCTCTGGTGCTGCAGACCCGAGTGATTAAATCCTTGAACCGTTTCAACTTGGCAAAACAACAAAAAACAACAACAAGAGGCAGGCAGATAATCTTTCTGGCTCCTGAGGACTGGGTTTATGAACACACACACAAAAGTAGATGTTGGGTATTATGTAAAAGCTACACAGCATGTAAAATGAGTCCACTAGGAGCTTGGGCAACAGGAAATTGATGCGGTGTCAGTAACAGATGACATTTTAAGTACAGGACAAACAACTCCCTTCAGCTCCAAATCTCTGGGAGGTGCTATGCTCGAGTATCTACCAATACTGCAAAAAAAAAACACACCTTGTATTTAGTTATTCATAGATTGTAACAATGTTTTAAGAGATTGTGAGTGTGTTGACCAAACAACACTCTTAATATCTGAGTCTGAAACAAATGTCTCTCAGTGTCCCCAGTAGCACTTCAATGAGCTAATAAATCAGTGAATTAAGGCTAGTACGAATTATGCAGCATGTAGTCCAACACAGAAAACCAAACACTCCAGAGGAAGGTGGCCTGTACAGTCGCCACACAGTGACACACGGCCAAACGTGCCGCCTAGGTAAAACGATGACGTACCGTGACTGAGGCGGTCAAAAAAAGCAGAATGCCAAGGCTTAGAAATGACAAGTTCGCAGAAATCCCGAGAACAGCTGCATTTTACAGAGAACAGCTGCATTTCACAATTGAGGGGGCCTCTCAAACATCACTCCGTCGTGGAAATGCACAGATCTAGCTAACCATTTTTAGACACTCAACTTTTCCCACCCATTTTATTTAGGCAGCATTGAGCAGTTTAAACACAAGCGATCAGGCATATGGAAATAAATCCGAAACGAGCAGATTTTCAAACACACGCGTGCAAACTGAAACCTACACAAAGACACACAAAGAGTTCTAAGTCCAGTTAACCAGGAAAGTAGCTTTGCCTTATTTGGAAGGGGACAGCAAAGTCCAGAGGACAAGGAAAGTCAGGCAGAACTCTCAACGCACACAAAGCAAATGTTGCCTTACAGCTGAGCCCGTAAAAAATCTAAAGGTCAGTCGATATGTGGACTCCCGGGGCGATGAACACCGGGCACACAAAGGAAAGAGGAAACAAACACTTGATTCTCATCGGTCGGCTGCCCAACGGTTTTGCCAACTTAAACACGGTAGCAGAACTGACACGAAGTCCCACGCTCACACAGTATCCCTGTGGTCCTGGACAGGTCAGGACAGGCTGAAGTGATTATGCCAGTGCATGCCGGCACCACACTTAGACAATACACAACTTGTAAATGGGTACACTCAACCTGCATTAAATAATAATATCAATCAAAAACAACTTATAGCCCCCCCCCATTTATAATTCCGCTTACGAAATTCAGGTTGAATAATTCATTCAAGGGTACAACAACAGAGCCCTTCAGGTTGAAAGTCTGCCTTAAACACAATACTTCTTGCTCTCCAACAATATAAATTAGCATTTTTATGCATCATACGCTTAATAAAAACATCATTATTATTAATAAACTATCCACCTGTGGAGAAATGAGATGGGAAGAGAAGCTTGTTCTGCAGTGCCATCAAACCAGCAGAAACCACGTGAAATGCTAACGTTAACGCTGATACTAGAATCCGTCAGACCCCCACGTGTACGCAGTAGTACCATGGTCCCCCGGTGCCGACTGCTGATAGCATCTTCTCAGTTTGAATTCCCAAGAAAAACACTGTGCTATCAGACCTTGTTAGATCTGTGAATGTTTAGTCAGTTTTATCTGAAGGACTATTATCGCAGAGAACATTCAAACAAGGCTGAAAGGTGATGTCGGACGTAAGCCCCCAACATCACATGATGAAGATTTCATGGATTTGTAGACACTTTCCAGATTTGCTGTGGCAGTCAGGATCTAGTCAACTTTTCTGCTGGAATGTCTGCAATAGGTCCTTTGGCCTAACGGCCTAAGTTAGGTTTAAAAGCCACACAACTCGGCACGCTCCTCCATGAAACACACACCGGTCCTCTGATACATAAATCAACCAGAAGAGACACTCCATTGGCATAACTGCAGAATGGGCACGTGGACAAGACATTCTCCTCAGTGCGACAACATTTGACTCGTGTGGTCTGGTTTGCGAGGGGCCAGCTATTCTGCCTAAACAGGCTACTCACAGAGGTCCGAACCTCCCTTTCCAAACAATTTAATACACGACAAACAGTTTTACTGATTTTTTTTTTTTAAATGCGTGTCAGCTGCAATTGGTCTTCCATAGATAACAAGCACCAGTTTAACTGAAATTGAGCACAAGCTGAGAAAATACTTCTGCAGAACCACAATTTCTGAACTATGCAATGGACCACTGCATAAATGTGTACGTTTGCCCAGAGGAGAAGCTGTACGCACAATATATAAATCACATGCAAAAACAAGAGATGCCCAGCTGAAAATATTGATTTTTTTACAGTGAATCAAGGTGTTTACGTCACATGTTTACACTGCTGGGGGCAGTCAGGGACAAGTTGTCTGTCAGGATAATGTTTTAATTTCCAGGGGACTGAATACCATACACTCTAAAATTAATGTCCCTGTGCCCCCCGTTCTGTATTAAATTATGTTACATTATATGGCAATACTTTCTCTAAACTTAATACATGGTAAAAACAAAGAAAAAAACGACACACACCATATTGGAGAACACAGCATACCACTCATCAAATGCTATAAGTAGGACAAACAGAGGCTGTGTGAATGTAAAATAAAGGAAATCAAATACTGACAAAACACATACACATAAGCCTAAAGCCAACACACCCATTTCAGCATTGTGCGAAGCTCACTCGTGCCTGTGTGCACAGATTACGTCACAGAGGAACATGCACTCAGGTTTATTACGAGACATGTACATGATGTTTTAAAAGACAGCAGTAACAACAATAGAAATGAAAAAGCCTAGGATGAAATTCGATATAAAAAACAAGTAGTTTTTTTATGGACAGAAGAAAAATCCTTGTAATCACAAAAACGCAATCCGTCTGAAGTGTTAGATGTGACCGCTAAGTCAAACTCCAGTAGCAGGATTTTAGGGAAAGCCATCCTTCTAAATCAGGGGTCTTAAACTGCGGTCCTGGGTGGCCACTGTGGGTGTAGGTTTTCATTCCAGCCAGTTCCTGCTTTTATATGAATCCCTATCTCATTTAATCACATCCTCCGTCATTCTATATTTACTGTGTCAATCAGCATATTCTCAGCAGGGCTTAGTTACCCTTTAAAAAAAATCTTTAAAAGATAAGATGTTGCTTCTTAATATCACTTTCATTTTTCCATTTGTTGCTAATCATCGCAGCAGGGGAAACATCTTTAGGGCCTAATGAGCTGAGCTAAGGTGTGCCCACTACTGTGAGAATTAGCAATTGACACAGACCACAGAGAAACTGCAGGTAAAACCTTTTTTTACTGAACCAACTTGATGTCCTTTGACAAACTCTGGAGAGTCAAGCTCCCTTTTAGTTCTGCTGTTGACAGTAAATATAAAATGATGGAAACGGGGCCATGACTCAATGACAGGGGTTCACGTAAAAGCAGGAACTGGCTGGAAGGAAGACCTGCACCCACAGTGGCCCCCCAGGACCGCAGTTTGAGACCCCTGGTGTAGCCCCGCCAGGCGACCAGCCTCGCGGTAAGGAAACGCACGAAGTCTCGCGCTGGGCGCCCCGCATGACCTCGCGCCAGGTCAGAAGGGAGCCCGCGACCAGCACGTGGTGACAGCTGGACTCGGGGGACAGGTCCACATGGCTGATTCTGCGGGACAGGTCGGGATGGGGGGGTCATCGCATCATTTCTGAACACGCAAAATACCTCTGCGAAGTTTACCTACAGTCTCACGGTTTACTGAGGCTGTTCACAACTGAGAAATAACCTACACTTAAATAACTGCCTAATGCAGACAATGTGTCCCCGTAACGTCATGCAACTGTAAAATGATCATCGTTTAACTTAATAAAGGCGTATTTAAGCTATCGCAATGCTTTTACCGGCTGGATGGACTGCTTCATTTTAAATCAAGCATCAACACAAGAGCCCTATTCATGCTCACGTAAAGAACAGCTCCGTGGTACATCACCCTTCACGGCCAGCAGCGATCAGGCAAACCTTCGCTCTTTAGACTTGAGTCCGATCCATAATTCAAAGACCACACTTGGGTGTCGGCAGTGCCCCCTTCCTCCTCACCTCGATACCGGACACCCTACGTCATCGGCGCAGTTTATACTCGCAGACGGCAAAGCTTCGCTGTTGCTGAAATAGCCGGTCAGGACTACTCCATGCTCGTCTTGCTGTCGACTCATGTCGCCCACCGCATTATCGTCGGGAGCCTCGGGAAAAGTGCGGCTCGCCTCGTCCTTTTCCCGGCGATGTGGATAATAAGTAATACGAACGGGGCGTCGGAGCCCCGCCCACCGTACGGAGCCCCGCCCACCGCGTGGGGCCCCAGTCCGTCGTGCGGAGCCCCGCCCACCGTGCGGAGCCCCGCCCACCCCGCGCTGGGTCGGCCAGAGGGGGTGGAGTTACATCCTCCGCCCGCACGAAGTGCTTTTTTCGAAATGCAAACTAAGGATATTTTATGTAGGTCAGACACCAGTGTCAGACCAAGTGTATATCCCCCTCTGCTCTCTTTTAAGACCCTGACTTGTATTTATGTTTACTTGTGTAACTTGTCCATAATACTCTTCAACTTGGCAGCCCTCAGGGTCCACCTCCACGTTAGGCATAATACTACGCAGTGGGCAAAACTCGTCATATTTCCTATGCTTGTAGTGTCGTCGTTTTCGTGCACATTTGAAGTTCCCCCGACATTTTGGTGTTGTCCAGCTGCCTTTTCACCACAGACGCGCATTTTCCTGGACTCTGTGAATGACCCTCAGCTACACAACTCATAGCAAGACTACCAAATATTATCCATATTCAGTTTCTACTCGGATTTTCACAGCGTGCAGGTGCCTACTGTTACTTCTCATTATCTACAAAACAGTATTTGTTTCCAGTTGTCATTTTGACCATATTTAATTTGACGAAGCTCTAAAATAATATATTGCTGCACGCCATGTTTACGTCTTTCCAGTTCGCAAAGTGATCGACTACGAGAAACGAGTTAATAATATCAGACTGGGATGCCTGCTGAAAGTTGGTTCAAGTTTAAAACACATGCCCAGTGCGTTTTCGATTTCGCCCAGCCTTAGTCATAACTGTCCACCGTCAGTGAGTAACACTGCCCTCTGCTGGTTATCGCCGGTATACTGCACGTCACGCCTAGCGAGGAGTCCTTTTGTTAAATGCGCAGCAAACTGGCGTCTCAGGCTGCGTTTAGATTTGTCTTTTTCTAAGACGTAGCCAGCCTAAAATAAAAGCTGACACGTCTTATCGCTCTTTTGTGGCGTAGCCGCACTTTATATGGGGATGATGTAGGATCTCCGTCAAAATGAAGTGACTATTTCACCAGTATACGGAACAATAAAAAAATTAAAGAATATCGGTGTTGTACAATAAGACTTCACAAATTTCATGTTGGCTGTGGAGGATGGATGTGAATCCATGAATCGCATGCTTTCATGTGTCAGATGGAATTTGGGGAAAATTATCACGAAGGCAATGCTGTGTTATGTGCATCGGCGTAAGAAAATTTCTTACATACTGTACTTCTGTAAAGCACAGGACTTGACAGAAGCTCAGTTATTATTTTCTGTTGTTTGCCTCCGTGGTAATATCTTCGTGCCCCTCGGTGAAATAAATCTAGCGGGGTGGAGGAGAAAGAAAATGACAGGCACACGTCTTAAAATCCAGGCGAAAATGTAAAAATGGGCAGACTGGAGGAGAAGAAGCTGCCAGCTGTCAGTCACACATCGTAATTCGTCCGGAAAGAAACACCAAAAGGATAAAGCTTAGCCTGAGTTCATCACGTAATCTTAAACTCCTTTTTGAGAACTTCATTCTAAACAAAACTTTATGAAATTAACACTGGCGATTTCAGCTATTTCATATTTAGTATTTAATATTGTAAATGAACATAAAGAGGTCGATGATAAACGTGATTAACAGGACTATACAACGAGGTGTCGTCCCTTGTGCCCCCACTCACCCAGTGGGCATGTTAAACTTAGTGCACGCCACCAGGTCTCTCATCACATCATCAGGCGATAGCTGCCATTCTTTATGAGGTCAATAAGGAGGCCACAATCATGATTAGAGAAAATGCCAGTGGCAGATTCATGAAGTGCTCTAAAGAGAGCTTTTCAGTCATTAGAAAGGGATAGTTATCTATTGTCACTCTCAAAAAAAGGTGATTTGCCAGATCAAGCAGTAAATTACACCCAAAATAAAGCAATAGATATATATGTACAGGTAAGACTGTGTCAAATATAAATGCTAAGTATTGTGGCTCTCCAAAGTTCATTAGTTCAGACACTCCATAGCCTTCTGCTGATATGTAAACTTTCTTAGCCATTGTGAAGGCTTGCAGCTTGACTGCCTATAGAGCTTTTGTGAAATTCCCATTGCTTTGGCTAATGATTTTAACTTATTTATTTTCAGGGGATCCCATGGGCTCTTGGATCTACTGTACAGACATATTTAGGAATATCGTTATCGCTACGAATCTTCCACGTCTCTGTACTGTCAGAGATGACTGATTCTAAACTCTGTGGTGGAGCTTTATAATCAGCATCATGATATTAAATCTTATAAAACATTGATTTTAAAAGGAAATGCTATAATAATATATAACAGTCTTGAGTATTTGTAACAGAAGTACAGCTGAATGTTAATTTTTATGTGGATTGGCAAAAGTATTTGTAAATTCCTCATGCATGTTACTGTTATCGATGTACATTCTTCTAATACCCTTCTGTGTATTTCTATTCTATAAAATGAGTACGACACTTCTTAAATCTATGGTTCTCCATTTTTATTATCCCAGTTACATGTTCTTGGAATACTATGACACCGACAGAAAGTTAGCAAAGTTCTGATTTATGACAAAAACAATCTTCCATGCCACATATTCCTGCCACTACCTCCCACCAGACTCTGTAATATACTGCAAATTAAGGAGACCACCTTGTAAGATATGCATTCGGCAATCCCGGTCTGGGCCATGCTGTGGTTCTGTGAGGTGGAGCCCCCTGCAGGTTATATCCCATGTAGGAATGGAATGATAGGGGCCTTGGGCTGCTCCATGTAAAGCATACCACAGATGGCTTGACCCCTCTGCATAAACAGCTCTAGGGCCCTCAGCCCCTCCGCCCTAATCCTATCCTCGGCCTTTACATAATCACATTAAATGATTAATGTCCTTCCTCGGCTAGCACCGTGCTTGCAAAGACTATGTCAGTGCTCTAATATCAACAACATAAGTGCTCTGCAGGAGATTTCTCACCTGAGAGAAAGTTGATAGCACTAAACCCTCCTTCACGTACAGGGAGACAACAGGGGTAGCCTTTTTAAAAAGGTTCTTTGTCTGGTTAGTAAAAACAGGCCATGAAAGCTTCACTCTTCCCTCTCATTCTGCACACTGAGTGCAGGCGCGTTTCTCAGAATTTCATCCTCTGCGTTAAGAAGTGACGTGCAGGTGTTGGTCACATTAGAGGTTTAACAAGCATTACACTTCAGACCAGCAGGGGATTGTCACTTTATTTCAAACAGATTCTATGGTCTACAACAGATGCTGGAAGATCAGATTAATCCACCATTATGTACCTCTCGAAATTTTTCATCACGCGTGGCATATATGCAGTATGTTTGTACGCTCGTAAATACGGTTGTGGTTTTGCTTTCTCTGCTCATAATTTAGAGCATTTTAACCATTAGAGAATAACGCACTTGTTTAAAAATGACTTTTTTCCAAGTGTAAAAATGGATGAATCATCACTTTTGTGTGACAGAAATAAAGTCTGTGTAAGCAATCTAGGCCTGTTCAAGACTTCCCAAAATGAGAAGGAAAAATCTGAATCAGTCGCCATAACTGTCACGGGAAAAGCAGAGACTATCATCTTTACAGATCCTACTTCACGTTCATTTCCACTGCTTGTCAACTCTGTCGCACTTTTGAGTAAAATAACACTAGCAGTTCTAATGTTGGCACAGAGATCACTGTCTCAAAGCACTGATGTGCAAATAAATGCCAAATATATCTTATACCTTATGTCTAATAATAACATGTAACAGCACTTTTCTGACAATAGTCATAAAAACATCAGTCAACAGTTACGTCTGAATAACGTAAAAATGTGCAAACTGTACATTAATATAAACATAACACGTATAACTTAACCTTAAACTGAATGCTCATTTGAATAAGCGATGTGCCTTAAAAGTTTTGGAGGTCGGATGGATGGACAAAGTTGCTTCTGAAAAGCAGGTATGCCAAGAGCTGTCCACTGAATATCGTCATTAGCAGACCGGAACCTGTGGCAAGGGAACAGGAAATTTGTTACTGGTGTTTTTTCTGCTAGGGTTTGACTTCTGAAACATACATGTGGTTATTTAAAGTGGTTGTAAATCACGGTCTTATCAGAATACTAGTAAACTTCATCAGGTGAAATTTATCACATCATGGGCTGCTGATGTGGCTCTGTAGGTTAGACATCTTTACCTGTAACCCCAAGGTTACAGGTTCAGGTCCTGTAACTACTAATAGTATCGCTATCACTGAAGGGCCCTTGAGAAAGGCTCTTCACTCCAAATACTGCAGGGGAGCTAGACCCCATCTGAGCTTGTACACCAAATCCCACCTTGGAAACCCAGGTGGGGAAAATACAAGCTCTTAATTTCATCTTTGGGAAATGGCATAATAAACTCATACGGAGGTTTATGTATATAATCATTCAAATGAGATTTTGTTGCATGTGTTCAACGTCTACATTTTTAAAATGTGTAAGGGAATCAACTTATGGCTCTTTAGAAATTCACCTAAATAGCACGACTACGTATTTATCAAAATGTATTTTCCTAAAAAATAAGATAACTAACATGATTACAGTGAGGAATGCAATGGGGTTGTTTACGTCAGTCCTTTGAATAGATGCAATACAAACCTCAGATTAGCTCTAAGGGGGGCCTAGTGATTAATCAACTAGATTCTGACCAAAATTATGCAAAATCATTTACACTAACTCCACTCAAGAATGTCTACTCTTATACCTTCATCAAAAGAAATAAAGAAATGTTGCAGCAAATATCTATTGCTGTGAAATGTTACACTTAAAACTTGATGTTCTTTACATTGCCTGGTATCAAAGTAGAATGTGTTTCCTGGGAACCAAACTTTAGACACAGAAAAGAAAACACTTTAAACTTATCGGCAGGTACTGAACACTGCGGACATGCTGCAAAATTCACAAAGCCTGGCAGATATCTCAGTTTTACCTATTGTGATGCGAAGGTTGTGGAGCAAAAGCTCAATGGCAGGTTTAAGCCGCATGGTGTTTACACAGCGACTGATCAGCTGAGCAGAGCCTCAGTTAATGAACTTCTGATTGGTCTCAATATTGTCCTGGAGATAGCACTGGCCAGCTAGGTGAATTCTGGACATACTGTATGTACATGGAGGGGCTGGATCCAGACTTCTCGTATCAGTATAATGTTTTTAGTTGAGCCTTGGGCTCACTGCTGCCTGGTTGATGGACTGCCACCACCATGACCAGGGTTGGCAGTTAGAACATCTTTAGATGGTGTAACTTGTTGATTGGTGGTTGTGTAGTTGTTAGCTTTCATTTTATTTGGCTTAGGTTTTTGTTCAGTGTTTCCTTTTTGGTTCCAGGCTTTATTTTCGCACGTGTAGTTGAACTCAAAACAGGTCATATTGCATTTAATCCTCCTCTTTACGTATATTCTAAAATAACAACTTTATGATTGTACTTTAGTTTACATTAGCAGAAGTTAATCAGGGCAACCTGCATCTTTATAACCTGCTTGCTGAAACAATCATTTCTCAAAGGTACAACAGAAGTGATCATCTATGCCCGTGGTCTCACATGTAGTTCTTTCTGCAGCTTGCCTTTTCTTAGCATACAAAGCATCTTTAGGATGATCATTGTTTCCACATTGAACACAATATCAAGGAGGAGGGGGTAATATCTATTAATTTCATGAATTATTAATGGCATATTGACTGCTTCTTGCCATGACTTTTCCATATCAAATGTGTTGTACTTTACCTACTGCAGCCCACCAGTGTGCCGTGGATGGAATCTCGGACATCACTGTAATGAAAACGGGACACATTAGACACATGGACCGCTCCAGCTAGTGAAAGTTTTAATACTAGATTTTTGTGAAGAAAAAATTATAATACGGCATTAAACTTTTACAAGGGTTAACAGGCAGGTGTAGACTGATTATACTAACAAGCTCAATTAAAATACAGTTTCACAGATAGGATTAAGTGTTGTCAGTTCTGTTTTAGTGATTTGCATCATTTTACTGAAATATTAATGTATTTGAAAATGCATACATAATAATTGGGTATTTTTTTTTAAAGTAATCAAGGCAAAATCTATTTGTGTTTTACGTTTTATAATTCCAAAAAGACAAATTTAATTCTTGGTCTTCAGTTTTACTATGTTTTTCACATTTCATGTATGAGTTGCACAAAAGTCCAGCACAGCCATCTCTTAATAATAAAGGATACTAAGATATGATTGTAATGTTCCATTCAATATGTTTCAAAGGTGATAAAATATTTACTAAGTCTTTTTTTCAAAAGCAAACCTGAAAATGTCTGAAGACCAGGAAAGTGGCAGATGGATTCACAATCGACTCTGGATGATATTGGTGCTTTGTGATACCCAGAAGCACTCAGGAGAAATCAAGCAAAAACTCTAAACCAATAATCAAAGCTACGTTTTAAAAATCCACAAGCTAAACTACTCAAAACAGTTGTTTCTGACCCATGACGTTCCTTAAAGAGTAATTCTTTCTTCTCTGATTCCTGTGTTTTTGGCTGTGCTGCCTGGCCTGAATGATTTGTAGCGAACAGCACAGTTTACCTGCTACCGTCAAGCCGATGTGGATAAAGGTTATCGTGACGGCATAGTCCCACACCCTCTGCTCGACGATCCATGCAAAAAGGAGGCCAGCGAGGCCGTATGTGACCTCGGTGGAAACCACACTCACTGGACATTAAAAAAGGAGTACGTCATGCGGAGCTAGTGCTTATCTCCGTAGTTCTTCCTGTTCTTCACACAAAAATCATCTTATAGCTGCTTTACATTTTTATAGTTTGTATTAAAAAGCATTAAACTGCTATCAGTGCTAATACTAATGTTGTTTAAACAGGTTAAAGACAAGAAAACTTCATCATAACATCCCAATCCTGCTGACACTTACCTAAATATTGTGCATTTTGCCATGATGGCTGTATTGTGAAGTCAAAAGGTGCTAACCAGGCATTAATTTCTTCCACCCTAATGATTAAGAAAGGTAAACAATGTGAAATTTGTTCATGCAGATGAAGTACACAGTGCATGTATTATCTGATGAGGGAAGACAAAAGGAATCAGGATTGATAGGTTATTTTTTTATGTGAATTTATAAGCACTGCAATGACCTCTCACTGGCTTCCACTTCCTCAATAGTAATGTCACCTGACAATTGTTAAAAGTCTTACTAGCAACAATTAACAGCAGGAGGTCTTGTAGAGGTACAGGCATGACTGAAAATATCGGCAGCCTTCCACTCTTCGAAAAACACAAGCTTCTCTGAACCGAGTTGAAACTGACAAATTTCGTATTGAACTTTCTCTATTTCACATGTAATGGAAGAGAAACTTTGCCTTTGATTTATGATTTGCCATATCATTTAAAATGATATAACTAATGAAAATGAAATAAACACAAAATTGGGTTCCTCAGCCTAATATTTCGTACCACGGTCATTGGACACAATAATTGCATTTGGAAACCTTCTGTAGTTCTGAATGAGATTTCTACACTTCTCAAATGGCAATTTGGCCCACTCTTCTTGAGCAAACTGCTCCAGTTCCCTCAGGTTTGATGCTCTCAAATGTGAGTTTCAGCATAGATGTTCAGCTGGATTCAGATCAGGACTCACGGCAGGCTGCATCAGATTGGTCTAGTGTTTGCTTCTCATCCAATCTTGGGTGCTTTTTGGAGCATGTTTCAGGTCATTTTCTTTCTGGACGCATGACCAGTGACTGAGACAAAGCTTTAAGACACTTGGCTGTCCATTTTGCACAAAAATGCTTTGACAGTCTTCCGATTTCATAGTTCCCTGGCACCTAGTACCAGAGGCATCAAGGCAACCCAGAAATATCACTGAGCCTCTTCAATGATTTACAGTAAGGATGGTGTTCTTTTTTAGAAAGCTTTGATTGTTTTGTGTGACCACAGAGTTGGTGTGATTTACCAAAAAGCTTAACTATTTGTTTCATCTATCCGATGAACATTCTCTCAAAAGGACTGGGGTTTGACAACCTGCAATTTGATAAACTCCAGTCAGGCTTTTTTAAGAAATGGGGTCTTTCTGGGATTTCTACTATGAAGCCCATTTTCATTCAGACATTGCCAGATGGTGTGACTTGAAACTTTTGCACCTTGAGCTTGAAAGTCAGCTGGGATCTTGGTTCATTCTCCTTCATTCAAACAATCATTCTCTTCAATCTTGGGTCAATTTTCCTATTGCAGCCACATCCTGGTATGTTAACTACAGTCCCATGGGCTGTAAACTTCTTGATAATGTTGGCACCGGTGATCACAGGCCCATTGGAGATGCTCTTGTAACATTTAAGTTACCTGTGCTTAGCTGTTCCCTCCTTTTTAACATCCTTAGACAACTCGCTGAGGTTCCTCCTCTTGTGACACAAAACAGTAAATGGAGAACTTTTCTCCATTCAAACTGTATGATGTATTTGATAATACTGAAGACACCAGGGATACTAACTAAAAGAGAATAATCTTACTGAAGTATCACTATGTACAATAGTATTTTAGAACTTCTAAGGGGTATCAGTAATAATGTCCAGGACATTTTTAAATATCTTTGCAGAATAAGCAAAAATCTTATTATTTTAACAGGTGTTTTGTTTTGTTCCACTGCCAATTGAAGAAAAGCAGGTTTGGATGACGAAAGATCTTTTAATTTTAATACTTTTCAGACAGAATGGTGCATCATTTGAATGAAATGCAAGAGTACCAATACCTTCAGCCATGTCTGCCTAAGAGAATGGAGATTTCATATAATAGTGTGTAACTGCACACTGCTAGCATAAAGCAAAAAAAAAAAAAAATGCTCAAAGAAGTAAAAGCAGGCAATCTTCCAGCCGTGGGCTACACGTGAGGGAAGCTCTCTTCATGACAGGAAGTCACAGTCAGGCGTACCCCACCGCATGTGGCTGACAGAGAGCAAAAGCAACTTCATCCTGTCTTACCTGAGGAAGCCGATACACAGACTCACGGTGATGAAGAATAAAGAATAAAATGACACCAGACAGATGAGCAGGTTCTGCAGTACAGCCTGACAAAAGACACGGTAAAAATAGTTATTGAAGGACCTCAATTCAAATATTTAACCAATAATATGAAACAAGAGATATATGGTTTATTTATTGTTATATGGACAAGTAAACAGAGTAATACACGAATTCTGAATGACATGCACTTTTCTGCATAATGGAAATCCAAAATCACAGTACACAGAAAAATAGCTAGGAATTTGGGGGCCCCTGAAAGAATATTATACAATATTATAATATGTATACAGCTTTGTGCAACATACTGTGCAGCATATATTCTCCGGACCGCCTCCATCTGTGGGCCCTTTGAATCATTGCCACGTTTCACCCCATTATCTATGGCCATAACAGTAAATAATTTGTAATCTATCCAGTTTAAAATAGCCCTTCATTTGGATCACTGCTTTAAAAGTGTGAAAGGCAGGAATGGGATGAGAATCCAGCAGCTTTCGTTTGCGAATCAGTAGGATACGATGTTCTCCGAGAAACGAACACGCAGGCTGGTATGAGAGTGCCGTCGCTGAAACTTACGGGAATCCAGCTCCAGAGCAGTCCTCATTCACCCATGGAGCTCCAAGAGGCCCAGAACCTTACCTGTGTTTCCCCTCTCTTGGTCATGGTGGCTATCTGCCCATGGCCCTTGATTACCGTGGCCCCATAACACCTGCAGCAACAGTCGGGCAACATGAATTGAGGCCGATTCCTTTATCAGGACAGACAACGGCAGGTAGGGCACCAAGGCAACAGAAAACAGGCCTAATGGGATTACCCACATGAAAAGCTTCTCTCAAGCTGGCCTGGATCATGAACCACCCCCGGACGCCCGGCCCACATCCACTGCCCACAACTGCTAAAAATACACTTGCATCGCTTAGCTTCCATAGGCCCGGTGATGTCAGGCCGGTGCGTTTGGTTTCAGTCTTTAGGATATTAATCTGGCATTTTTTTGTTTGGATATAAACAGCTGCCAGAAAACCGGGAAGTCAGCCAGACTTGATTTTGAATAAATTAAATGCAAATAGGTCACAGAGCCAATGTGACAGAAGCCACTTCAAATGCTTCTCTCCCAGCCACCCCTTACGAAGATCTCTGATGTGTCGTCTTTGGCGTAGATAACATTACTCACAAACATGCCTCTAAAATGATTGTGAGAGCCCCCCCCCCACCCCACCACATACATAGATGGCTTGATTGGCCTTCTTTGGCGTTCAGTTCAAATTGCTGACATGCAGCCCAGCTTTGGGCTACACTCCCATCTAGGCCTGTAGGAAAGATCTAGACAGCAACAGAGATATTCAAATGAAACACCAGTAATGGAATTTCTGTGTCAAAATTCCCTTCCAGGTACCACCCCTCTTCATATACCATAGAGTACACCTGTGCCTTTTATCATTAACCTAAATAAAATGAAGAATTTTGATATAGTAGCTGGTAAATGTGCAACTTTGAACTGAAATGCTCCTTAAAATACTTCAGACGAAGCATGAAGCAGTAATGAAACTATACAAAAAAAAAAGAAAATTGAACTATTGGCAAAATTTCACATTTTTCTTTCTTAAATACGTAAAATGGGAAAACTCCAACTGTTGGTAGTAAGAAAGATCATGAAAAAGCACAAGTGTTCAATTTCATAGTTGGGCTGTTATGTCAGAAGTGTCTGTGAGAATCCTTTAGAAGTTTTCTTTTTTTTTCTTGCAGTGGCAGCATTGCTGGGGAAAGTTGCATCACAGATTTTCCATCATTCCTCTTTTGACAGTCCCCATAGGGGCCAAAGGCATTGTTGACACATTGTAGACAGAAGGCAGATGGCTCAACCTTGCAGCTCTAGATGGTTGCATTTGAGTAATTAGCACTATCAATTTTTGCCCTTTAAAAATCATTCAAGGCAGTCATTCTGCAATGGCTTCTGACAGGTCAGTGAGGGTCTGACAAAAGAAGCCTTCACATCACACCCCAACCTGTTCCTTGGTTCCAGGCTCACCTAGGATAAATAATGGATGCTTTTTTAGGATCCTCTGAAGGCCATTTGCCTTTTGCAACCTGTCTGTTTTCTTAAAATTAAGCAAATTAGCCGGTCATTACATCAGGACAACGGTGGACCGAAGCGAATGAAGAGGAATTATGTATGACAACAGTGATAGCCTCCAAAAGCACTAAAAACCGCAGGCTAAAATCAGGATTGTGGTTAGTTTTTATCACTGTTGTAATTATTATACTCAAGAGAGTCCAGAATCCAAAGTAACTGGAATTCTCTCTAAGATGACTTATACTGACACGTGCGAGAAAAAAGAAAAAAAAAAAAAAACAGGAAAATGCTGTGAAAATGTGATTCCTTGCAAATCCCTTATATGCAATGGCTCAGCATAATAGAACTGCGGATTGTAGCATTTCAATTTAACATACTTATTAGGAGCATATAACGAAAAATGTCAAGTTTAATGACTTAAATGTCATTTTGTAGAGACAGTAAGATGCTTCATTATTCCTCAAGTTAATTGTAATACTCCATTTGCCATTTTAAAGCACACGCGTGTTTTATTCAAGCTCTTTGGATTTAATATAGTTTCATTGTCGCTATCAAGTTCCCAGCCCCAGAGCATTTCCAAAGCTGTTTTAGAGGATGTTTCTAGGAAAGATGGCATGACAGAGTGCGCGATTTCACTTAAGGCTTCGCGATTCTAACTACTGGATGTTTTTTTTTATCAGACAAAAGCAAGCAGATCCTCGCATGGATCCGTGACGGAGGTCTGCCAGGGCGGATCTTTGTTCGGAAAGTGATGATGAAATCGCGCACTTCTTATTAATTTCGTGATGATGGCACCCGGCGTCCATTGCGCACACACACGTACTGTAGTGTAGGCAGCGTAAATGAATGGATCAGTGGGGATGGCACTCGTTTCTGGGGAGGAACGAAGGCTCCAGTCGGTCATCGGCACGTGCAGCGCGTGTCACGTGGCGCCTCTCGCCGATTGATCGACGTTGGGTCAAAGTTACCAGAAATGTTGTGGAGACTAAATTCATTTTCACCCGCACGTACACTTCTATTTCTTCCCTGGAACATACATGTCTCTCGGTAGGCCGATGCCTTTGTAATTCTCCACTTTTTTTTTTTTTTGCCGGCCACAGTCCTTGGCGAATTCACGTCTGCGGCGACAATGAAGAAGAAGTGTGCGCGTTATAGCGGAAACATGCAATTAAATCAGAAATAAATATTTGGAAACATCCGACTTAATGAGGGCATCGTCAGTGCCGTAAACTCTGTCTACCAGGCACTTGACTCCACAATTAGATGGCTGGAATCGGCACTTGTTTCGTGCGGCAGTGACACTGGCATTTCCTTTGAGTTGTGTAGCAGGCTGGAGATTTTATTTTTAGTAACAAAATGGTAACCGTGCTTTTTTATTACACATCCCATCGCGCTGCCGATGCCGTGTACGCATCACTCGGACGGCCGCCCGTAAGCGTGAAGGTGTGCGGCGATCGGCGGCCCGACCTTGAGCATTTGTTTTTCCTTTTTTTTGTTTTTTTTTTTTGTTTTTTTTTTTGTGCTTTTTGCTTTTTTCGGGGGAATGTAGCAGCTTAAAAACTTTCCATCTCCGGCATCGTGTGTTCTGCCGTGTAGCTACAGCACCCCTGCAAGCTCTCGCTCGGCTCGGCTCTCGGCGCATGCGCACTGGCCGCCGCCTGGTCAATTTGTCAGTACTCGTGGGAGAATTTGGGTAAGAAACAGACAAATTTAAACAATCGTAACCTTAGAATAAAACTGTTCGCGCAACACATGGTCCCATATAGGAACGCGCGGTGCTCCGTGTTATACTTTCGTCTCGGCTTCGCCGCCATCGAATTGCACTAAAACTTAGCAATAAAGTAGAAAACGACTGGACGTGTCATCAATAATTTCAGCCAGGAAGAGGTTCAGTGTGATAGAGTATGCCATGAAATTACACAATAAAATTCCAATAAAAGTAGCTGCGAAATGCGCTGAAATCGATGGCAAATGTGTTGCACTACCTTTGCTGTGCCTTGGACACGACTATTAAATGATTTATTCTACTCTTTCAGGAATAAAAGCAGCTTGAGTGGCTGAGGAACGGCAGCAACTGGGCGCTACTCAAGCGAGCGACACAAAAAATATTTCAATCACCATTTGCTTCCAGTAAGCCTTTCATACAGTCCAAATATTAATTTTTTGCTTTATTGCAAACGTGTCTGCGGGCCTGCGGGTGAGAATTATATAGAGTATATTCCAGCTCCGCCATTTTGGGAAACTGCCTTTAAAACACATTAAATAGTATCAGAGCAGAGAAAAGTGTTTATGTGAGATACAACGCGTGATCTGCGGCTAAGGCGGAGAGGGATTTTACTGTACGGCAAACACACCTAGCTGCTGTATTGATGAGGGAAAGAAAGCGCTCTGATCCCGGGAAGCAAGCCTTTAATAGCCGTAATTCTCCTGATAAAAAAAAAAAAGTATCCGGCTAAGAGAGCGTCAAATAAATATTAACAGTCTGAAAAACAAACACAGGCAATTTGACAACAATAGCGCGTGCAAAGATCCGTTGAAGACTGTTTCCGCGCTGGAAATATACATCAATTTTGTCCTCATTCCAAAAGTATTTTCGTGAATTTCTGCTGCTTTTAATGTTTTCTTCTATGTGGACACACATGTAACGCGTTTTGTTTCTTCCAGGCGATATGAAAAGGTCGGCGTGGACATGTAAACTTTTGTTCAGATATTTTATTTTTCATCAACGTCTTTTCCGCGATTTGTCCAGTTAATGTAGCTGCCAGACTAAATGCCATCACTTGCTTTCATACGAGCAAGATGCGCGTATCATAAAACATTTAATTGCAACAAGTGACTATGATAGCAAGGGATCCGTGAGAAGAATCGACATTGCATATTTGCATTAATCTCAGTCTAAGTATCAATCACGTCAGTAAAATGCGCGTGAATTTTTAGTCTCCATTTTTTGCCGAGAGATTTCATTGTTGAATAGGTCTTGAAAGTTTCAGGCGCAGAATTGTGTTAAACTGGACAACACTGACCTCTAGCGGTGACGTGTAGCTATTACACTACTGTATAGATTTTAAAATGAATTGTAATCATGAATTTCAAATAGTGCCGATTTACGTTATGCATTATTAAATATGCACACTCCTGCATCTGATTTAGCCGGAACGGTCTACAGTATGTGTTAAAATGTAGCTCATATTATGTAATTGTGTTTGATGGGTTGTGTTGCCTGTGTATATGCCTATATAGTTATTTTGAAATTTTTATTTTTACTACATATGTGTGGTACTTTAAGCATAAGAAGTGCAAAATAATTGAAAATTGCAACAGTTTGTGGAGTACACCTACCCTAGAACTTTAAAAGAACTTTTGGTTATATTAATAGTACAAGGTCTTTTTTGGTTTTCTGTTAGCAAACATGTCAGAACTTCAGGTATCAGTTAGATATTGGACCTTAGAAATACCCTAAAATAGCAGGTGTGGTCTGAAAGTTGGGAGATTTTTCTTTTTAATAGGAAACCCTTGCCCTAATGTGAAAGAATTTCTGGTAGTAAACGGAGTACATCTAAATCGACTTGTTTCAGACTGGTTAGCTATGGAGGAATCAGCTCCCAGACCTGGTTGCCCTGAATTCGACGTCTATGGAGCCATGGACTGGACAGATGGAGTCGGAACTCTGCCCGGCAGTGAGCTTAAGGTAGCAGGCACATGCTTCAGTAGCAGGCCAGCGCAGGTTAACCAACATGTGTCAACAGAGCTGCTGTGGCTATAGACACTTGCAGTGTTAATGTGCTTCTGCCTTTCAATATATTGATACTGAAATAGACTAAAGGTGCTAGTTTGTAAAATGAGCACACATCTGGTGGATTTTATTTTCTCATGCATGAAAAAAACGGAGTATCCAAGTTTTCTGAGATGAGACGTAGTGTGACAGTGTTTAATTGTCAACGATATGCCGTATTTTAATTTTTTTTTTTGTAAATTAAAAACCCCAGACCTCCTTTCTTAATTGGCATTACCTTTATAGAAAAGAAGCCCAAGTGTTTGAAGGCGATATTATTGTCCTGCGTCCCACTCACACGTAGAAGTGCGAGTGGATTTCCAGCAAAGTAGGAAGGGGGTAATAGGCAGGAAGAAGCGAGCCTGTGAAGGCAGCGTCCATCACGTAGCACAGGGCTCTGCGTGTGCCACGGCGGGAGCTGTGAAATCCGCCACCTTCTTTTGTCAGTTTCGAGTCAATGAATTTGGAGGCTTGGAGGTCATCACTGACGACACCGAATCTGAGGGCATTAAAAAGGCCCACGCCACCACAACCTGGGCCGTCCCCACTGCGCAGGAAGGTGAGCGCTGTCCGTTTGTATTCTCTATAACAGGGCATTATTGTAGTAGCGTTACACACTGAGGGGTGTGGTTGCACAGATCAGTAAAAAAAAAAAAATGTATAATTTGTCGAGAGGGAAGCGCCCCATCTTATGGACACTAGGTGTATTGCACCTGGACTAAATTTTCTTCTACGTAGCAGATTAGTGCATTCCGTCAATCGTGTTGGCAGACTGAAAATGGAGCTTCTTGGATTAATTCATCGATATTTATTGCACATGCATGTTTATCTCATGAGATGGTGTGACTTTTGTTTTCTACTTCCACTTTTCTCAAACTTTTGTTAAGTTGAATCTTCTGGCTTTGCTTTCATGCTTGACAGCTAGTCTGCCAGCAGAGGAAGTGTTGTGTTTGTGTTTCCTGCAGAGGCTGCGTTTCATCAGTTCACTTTGCGCAAGCTTGGTGTTGTGCTCTTAGTGCTCCAGCATGTGTTTTGTCATACACTGCTGCACCCCCGCTAAGGTCATTCATTGGGCCTGTGTGTAATTATTCCTCTTAGACTGAAGAGGGAGCTTAACTACCATTTCCCACCTTCAGTATAAACAGCCGACCAATTTGGGTGTCGGGCTTGTTCTGTTGTGGCCTGATAAGGATTAAAAAGCCAAATTGAGAAATGTTTAGCAGGCTCAGTTTTTATCAGTCATATTTCTTTTTTTGTGTGTGGTTCTTGAATCTCCATTTGTGTCCAGTCCTACGGTCCAGCTGTCAGCCACACATGAAGGCTCAACGTGTGGCCCATTGTAAACAATGAAATATCATCTCTGAAATATTTCAGATATATTTATGTGCTTTTAATGTATATTTTTAAGTCCCCAGACTAAAGACATTGAACTTTATTTAAGCTCTGGACAACACAGACCATCTGTCATCCTGCAGCTCTGCTAAAATTCTTAGGTCCTAATGATGTGAGATACAGAGTTTCAGAACAATGACCCCCTGACAAAAACATATTTTCACCAGTAAGCTTAATCAGTGTCAAGAAGGTTTATCTTGAGAAATATGTCTTGCGCAAACGGATTTAATTAACACTTCTTTAGAAGTGTACTCACTCGTTGGTGATATTTTATAACCCTAAGATTTAAACTAAGAACCCTCTGGATCGTATTGCCTGAAGATTCATTTTGCCAGTGCCCAGAAGGTTGCCAGTTTGAATCCTGCAGTTGGCAGAGTGACCGTGTCACTGTTGGGCCCCGGTTGCTTCAGAGGTGCTAACACTGGCTCACCCTGCACTCTGACCCCTAAATTTACCTGTATATGGAGAGGAAGATGATGATGTTTGACAGCTACCCAGTATCCCCATGTGGATGAGTTTAAGTAGGACTACTCCATTCTGTCTTAGGGCTCGGGTCCTTGTATGTCCATGAGGCACTGTATTTGAGAATGATAAGCCAGCTGGTGGCAGAGTCTTTTGTCAGTTGTGTCTGTCCCTGTGCGTTTGTTTATGGCTGGTGTGTGTTGACAGAGTTGAAAGTTTTACATTTCTGGGAATCTAAGCAGGTTATGAACGCAGAACCAGAAAGTTGTCTGTTTAAATAGTGGAGGGATCCGAAAATATTATCAGCAAGTGAATACGTTACTGATCAGTACTGATTAAATGCCGTACTTTAGTCATGTTTCTCAAAGACTTGCCACTTCTGAAAAACAGAAACATGTTGTTATTCAACTATACTTTCAGAATTGTTTTGACTTTCAGTACACTTCAAAAACTGTGCACTGTTTTCGTTCTGTAAAAATGTTTTTGCAGTGAATTAGGCATCGGCAAAAGTGTCTCGCCCAGTTACACAACTGCGTCCCACACCCACTTGTGCATGGGGTTCCAGAGAATTTACCGGACTCGAGCACTCCAAGAGTGGGCCTGACCTAATAAGGATGCACCTGGCTGCTTTGGCTCGATGTTTTGAATTCTCTCCCGGGGAGGCTCTTCTGTGAATGACCCTCATTTTTTGGGGAATTTATCGGTCGTGTTACAAATTAATGCTCCTGCCGGGGAACTTGTATTGTGCGTTCAACTCGGAGGCATGACGTCGGCTTAGGAAACATGTGTCTGCCACATGTATAGACTCAGGAACCAGTTGAAAAAACGTTTAATCTTTAGTCAGAAAGAATCGGCATTGCTTACTGTTATTATTATTATTATTATTATTATTATTATTATTATTATTATTATTATCAGTTTTCAGCTCGGAGCACTTTGGGGGGAAAACGTAGTTTACTGCTGGGGAACATATTGGTTTTTTCATTTGGTAGTTTTGTTCCAGATATGCACATACTTTCAGGCATCAGCCAGTTTGCATTATTAGAAGGACTGGTGTTTGGCAGAGGCCAGGGTGGGGGGGTTATTAGAAACAGGCTGTACACCGGAGTACCGTCTCCAGTCTTTTCTCACAGTGAAGCTGTCCTCCCGTTCGCTGGGGCACAGCTCTTTATGAATCAGAATGGCCGATTAACCAGCCACCATGCTCTCGGCAAAGACTGACCAGCTGTGCTCCTGGAGAACGGCAGGAGGACCCGACTTGTTGCCTCATTTCTAGTTTGGAATGGCTGTGGTCAGAGGAGCAGGCAGCTCCCCTTGGAGATGTGCCGGGGGGTAACAGAGCTGACCTGGCTGGTTTCCCTGCAGCATTTTCAGCCACCATGCCCGAGGGTGCCCCGGAACTGCCCTGGCCCAGGCCCGGCCTGGTCTGCGTTCGCTGCCAGAGGAAGGGCTCCCCGGTGGACTTCCTGCCCGACGGACGCCACTGCAGTGAAAGGTGTCTTCGGCAAGACCAACAGGAGTGAGTTGACCTGGGGGGCAGGATTTGTCCCAGTGTTGTTTAGTACTGGGGGGGGTGGGAAGGTGTCACTAGTTGTGTTGATATACGTAGTATGGATGGTCTTACAGACACATGGGCAGTTCTGAGTCCATATGTACATATTTACATTGAGAATGGATTGGCACAGAAATTGAAAAATAATTAAGATTGTGGGTTAGCCCACTTGTACATGGGACCATCCATGTGGCCAAAAGTGTGTGGACAAATCGCCTGTGTGATACTCCACTCCAAAAACCAAGAGTATAAATAGGAATCTGATCCTCCCTTTGCTGCTATAACAGCCTCTACTTTTCTGGGAAGGCTTTCCATTAGATGTTGGAACATTGTTGGTGGGACTTGGTGCCATAACAGCATCGGTGATGTTGGGCGATCAGGTCCCTTTCAGTTTGTGTGGTCGACCACTTCACGACTGGACTCTTGTTGCCGTTAGAAGTCTCCACGTCACAATCACTTCGCTTGCAGTTAACCAGGGCCAAAATTTCATCTTGACTTGTTAGGAAGGTGGCATCCCGTGGTGGTGCCACCTCATCTGTATGAGCCATTCTACCACCGTCACCGCTGTGTTTTTAATTATACACCTATGTCAAAGTCTAAAAGTATGTGAACCCCCCCATTAATTGGTGCCTTTAAACCCAGTTTATGATTAATGGAATGCGACTGCAAACTGGACTGACAGATAGTCACAGGCCGAAAATCGAGGGTGTTTAATCATCGCTACTGCAGCGATGAGCTGTGGTCATCTTTAGAGTGTGATTCCTTCCATCCGAGGATGTACCACTGCCATGGCAACGGAGGAGAGAAAGCAGGAAAAAAATGAAGCTCCATTTGTCGGCCCCTGGTGAAGGCACTGATTTCGATTTAACGACATCAGCAAAACAATGTTTGACATGACCGCCTTCTCTCAGCTACCAGTGAGGTCAGGTGGTCATTGCAGACAGTGATTCAGGACTGAAGGAAAATAACGTCTGTTTAGTGTTAAGGGTTGTTAAGGTATAAATGCTCAATTGAAGTGTTTGTGTCCTTCATTTTTCAGACAGCAGTAACTTGGAAATGGTATATCATGCTTCTTGAAGATTCTCCATTTTTTTTTTTTTTTTTTTTTTTGAAGACCATAAATCAACGGCACAAAATCCTTGTGTTTATTACAGCTCTCCGGGTAACTTGCAGCCGTGTAGTGTTTATGTTTTGGTTTACTACAGGTGGTTAACATTCTTCAAAGAAACATGCTTGTAATTCTACTCGGTGTCCCAAAATGGATTTCACTTCTTTAGAAAAGTGATCATAGTCATAAGTTGTCATAAGTTGTGTGTACAGATGACAGGGCCACCATAAAAACATCAAATGAAGCCCGTGTGTAAGAGTGTGTAGGAACGTGTAGCAATGACCTTTAAAACACACCTCTCACATCCCCCCCCGACCTGAAGGTGCAGTTTCAGTGGTCTTTAAGATGAAGAGCTCATTACTTTACGTTTTAAAGGCGAAAATCTCAAATGTAGGGAGTATAATTGCGTCATTTAAAAATTTGTAATTAATTAAGACCATAACCAGATGGGAAGAGAAATTGTGTTTGATGCTGTCCAGTAACATCTGGAATAGTGCGCTGAGAAGGGTGAATGGTCCAACAGCATGTGCCTGTCTCAGTCTTATCCGGTTCAAGATAGCCAGATTGACTAAGATGTATTCCGACGTAGACAAAACTTGTGTTAAATGTCACAGGGACAAGGCAGACTTGGTTCATATGTTTTGGACCTACCCCAGGCTGGTAGACTTTAGCTCATCTGTTTTTAAAATTTTGGATGACACTTTCCTGTTAAAATTGAAACCAAGCATTGAAATGGCTATATGTGGTGTTCCTGGAGAGTTTGTAAAGACAAAAAAATATATACAGTATCTGCCTTTGACTCTCTTCTGGCACGAAGAAGGCAGGCGGGGGGCATTCTAGAGGTGGGGTTTAACAATTGAAATGTCAAAAATGTTAATGAGACTTTGTGTGATGGCAATAATAAAGACTCTATAAAAAACCCTGTCCAGGGTGTCCCCCGTCTTGTACCCAAGGCTGTCTGGGATAGGCTCCAGCCCCATGACTCCGCATAGGATATGCGGTTTGGTAGATGGCTGAATGAGGAGTCCCTTCACAGCCAATAATGGCAGGGTGTTTTTTTTACGTCCTACCGTAGTGAGGCTAGCGCGATGAAGGAGGCGTCCGGTGCCAACGGCGAGATGGCGACCGTTGGGAGGAAGAGGTGCCCGCCATCCCGCTGCAGCCTGGCCGAGGAGATGGAGAACCCAGCGGATGGGCAGGACGACGACGAGGATTACGTGGGTGCCCGGGTTACAGTATGGCTCCTGTCGCCAACACGGGGGAACGGGGAATGTTACAAAACGGACATGTTCTGTGCCAGAGGGGTCTCGATGACACCTGCTGTTGGGTTTAGCGATCAGCCGATGACACGGTTTACACGGTTTATCCACCCCCCCATTCTCACAGGGGAACCCAGAGTTGTCCTCAAAGATTCTGTTGGTGTTGCCCTTCCCCAGCCTGCCCTAGTGTGTGTGTCCATGTCTCTTTTAGGGGAGGGGGTTCTCTACTACTGTGCAGCTTTCATTTTGTGGCCTCAACTAAAGACTAGCCGTCTTTTTTTTTTTTTTTTTAAGTTCCTGAAAGTCCGGTGATGATCATTAGCTGTAAACTTTGTATAACTCTTAACCAAACAGGAAGAGAAGGCAGACAGGAAGGCGATGCGAGGACAGATCAGGGGTCGGCGAAAACGGAGGGGGGACGCTGCCTTGCTGAAGCACAGTAGGTGAAGGGCCTATGTGATGGTCCATTTAAAACAGGCCATGAGCACGACGCCCGTCTCAAATAATTTCTCATTCCTTCATTAGAAATGCTTCTCTTTTATGCAAATCGTTATCACGTTCATTTTTTCATTCCTCTGTTCCAAATAGTCTCCTTCTTGTCTCCTTCGTCGGTCATTTTATCATAATTTATGTTGCGTTTTCTGGATTTTTCTTCTCGTCTGACAGCCGTGCCGTATGGAGGGAAGAGGAAGGTGTGGTGTTGGGCCTCGTACCTGGAACAGATGAAGGCTCTCGCCGCCCCCAGCAAACTGTTTAAAGAGGTGAGATGCTCAGCGTTGCAGGACACCTTGTCTGAACGCTGTTATTTAAATGGTGAATATCGTGATGTACAGAGCCAGAGAGAGTGGCTTAATACAAGGTTATAACATGTGATAATCAAGCATTTACATTTTAAAAATACACTCTGGCTAGTATAGTGTGTCCTCCACAATTACTGGCACCCCTAGTAAAGATTAGTAAAAAGGGTAGGAAAAAATGTACCTTTTGGCGAAGTAACTTAATCTCACACTAAGAAAATGAGAAAAATCCAACTGTTAGTTGAAGTAAATGAATTCAAAGGAAAAACAAATCCCCTGTCAAGAAAAAAACATTAAAACATAACCACCTGTGCTACACTTACTGGCAATTCCTATGAAGGAAATGTAACTGAAGCATTATGTCAATTACCTTTTTAAATTTTTAAGTTGATTGGACTCTGTAGGAACTTTCAAGCAGTAATCCATGACTTCCTGTTTCACTGGGGTATAAATATGAGGTGACACAGAGGCCAAATTCCCTTAGTCATCCATTAATATGAAAGATAAGAGGACACGCTAATCAGATGAGGGAGAAGTGTGTTAACATCATAAGTCAGAGAATGGTTATAAAGAAATAGCTACGCACCTGAAAATGCTCATCTCTACTATTAGGGCAATATTTAAAAAGTTCACATCAACTGGAACTGTTACAAACTTGCCTGGAAGAAGAAGCAAGTTTATTTTGGCCCCATGCACAGTGAGGAGGATGGTAAGAGAGGCAAACACATCCCCAAGGAACACTGTCGGATTATAACAAATATAGAAAAACATAAATGTGAAAAAACAGCATCTTGGGGTCACCCGGTTTTCAAAACCACCATCAGACACCACCTCCATGCCAACAGATTATTTGGAAGCTATGCAAGAAAAAAGCCTTTCTTGTCATTTAACCGTAAACGTAAGCGCCTGCAGTTTTCTAAACACAAATACGACCTTGACTGGAACTGGAACTGTGTTCTATGGTCTGATGAAATGAAAATTGAGCTTTTTGGCAACAAACACTCAAGGTAGGTTTGGCAATAAAAGAAGGATGGTCAGAGTGAAAGGCATCTTATCCCAGCTGTAAAACACGGTGGAGGTTCTGTGATGTTGTGGGGCTGTTTTTCCTCCAAAGGCCCTGGAAACTTTTAGGGTACATGGCATCAT
>JAACJT020000005.1:221540-235233 GCA_009936485.2 Gymnarchus niloticus
TATAGCCCTGGCCCCTGAGGTTGGTAACGTGTGGTATAGCCCTGGCCCCTGAGGTTGGTAACGTGTGGTATAGCCCTGGCCCCTGAGGTTGGTAATCTGGGCTGCATCTCGATTCTCTTATTCATCTTCTCCACTCATTTCCTCCTCATGCCGCCTTGTCCACTAGAACAAAGTTTCGCGGAGGAGGTAAGGGGAGTAAAATAAAAATGGAGAAATAAATGGGTGAACTGGGACATCATACAGAAAGGCAAATGGAAATGGTGCAAAGGTCACATGCAGTTAATTATCCTTCGTGATTTGTGAGTATCATGCACAGGTGATGGAAGAGACGCGAAGGATACTCTTGTGTGTCCTTCAATATGCCCCCACTGAAGGAGACATCTGAAGGAGGGTCTGGCTTCCTACACTTGTTTCCTGCAGTATTGGGACACCCTTTAACATCTGGAATTTAGAAGTAGCTCCAGTGCTGAAGGATAGAAAACAACTGGAGGAGATGAAATAAGAGAAGTGAGATGCAGCCGTGGTATAGCCCTCATTTTGGGGCTGATGGAACACACCGCCTATGGGTGTGTAAGTTTTTCTGTTGAAAATTGTTTGAGGTACTCTCTTCTTAACATGATTAAAATCTCACACCTGATGAATATGTTGGTCTTGACATGAATGTCATTGGACTTGGGGAGGCGTGATATTTTCCATGCTTCTCCAATGTCAGTGTTTAATATTAGTTATGGGCGCACACACGCAATGGGGGGGGGGGGGGATTTTCTCAAAGTATGAAGAGCATGTCCTCTATAAAACAGACTATACATAATTAAAACACCATTAAAAAGTCCCTGGATGCCAATTTCTGTTGAATATCAAACAAGCGGTAGAAATAGCTTCGCTTGTGTTTCAGGATGTGTGACGGCAGGGTTCAAATTTGACAGAATCGGGGTGGAACTGTCCGTCTTCCTGTCATCCGTTCCATTGTAACTCGAGGGTAAACCGGGGCCTGCTGAACTGAAGGCAGTGAATGGATTCCTTCACATGACAGAGTTTTGATCGCAGAAGGATTACTGGCTAATTGTTTACTCTGCTGTTGCTGGTGAGAGAAAGCCAGGGAATTTAGTTTTTGTGAAAATAAGAATGCATGTGGAGCGTACACTCAGACATCCAAAATCAGGCTTTAAGTTACTCACCAAGATGTATAAAATACATTAGACTGGATGAAAGCTGTGTCTCCCTTCGCTTTTTTTCCATTACGTGACAGTTGGTCGCCCGGCAACCCTCTTAATTCCCGCACAGCAGTTCCTCTCAGGCCTGGCAGTGCCTGAAGCCTCCCTTAAATCGGCCACTGATGAATAATAAGGCTCGTGGTTTTATTCGGAAAACCTTGGTCGGGGTTTCACTGGATTTTCGTCGAATGGACCCCATGGTGTTTTACTCTGCATGACCAGTAAAGGGCACGAACAGGATGTGTTGTTCTCAAGTGACACATGGAATAGAAAGACAAATAAAGGGGGGCGATTCAGCTGTAAACACACGTTTGTGGTGCCATGCTGGAGTTCGCAGCTGCCAGTCTCATTAACAGCTGGGACACCACATGGACATGGGCCTCTCTCTTCCCCTAACACCCAGGGGTGTTTCATTAGCTTTTTCTGTCTTGTTGCCATATAAGGACAGACTATAGTGATTGGTTGAGGCTTGGGTGCAATGTTCAGTACTCCTTATAAGGAATGATGAGAATTGCTTTTAGTTTAGTGTTGATTTAAAACCTTCCTATATGCAAAAAAAGTAATAATAGCCCTGGCTAAGGGTTGAGGGTTCTGTGTGTGTGGAGTTCGCATACGTGTTGTGTGGGTTTGCGTTTGTACATGTGGCTCCCTGTCCAGGGTAATCCTCAGCCTTGTGTGCTGTGCTTCGTAGGAGAGGCTTCCAGTGACCCAGTCACTGTAACCAAGAGAAGTATTGGAACATGGATAGACGTAAATAATCATTTTAACCTTCACCAGTCAAAGCAGACCGTGAAGAGACAGACAGATGCTTTAACAATCAAGGCCAGAGTACTCATTGGTAGAAAAACATATTCATCCATCTTCCAAAAGCATATCCACGCGGGGTTGCTAACACGAAACATTTTTTTTTCTCCCTTTTGGTTTATGGCAGTACTCATGATGAATCTGATTAAGGCTCAAGTGTGTGGTGAGTGATGAGATTCTCTCCTGTCTTCAACAGCAAATAGACGGAGAGGCATTTCTGCTGCTCACACAGGTGGACCTGGTTAAGATAATGAGCATCAAGCTGGGGCCTGCCTTAAAGATCTACAATTCTATCTTGATGTTCAAGACTGCTGAGGACTCTTACAATGAGCTCTGACGTCAGCGTGAAGCCAGGAGACAGCCCGGTTTGAAGCACATGACAACTTCTCAAAGGACATCTAATCTCATGCAAACTAAATGCACATGATTTAAAGTTAATTGCACAAATCTTTTTTTTTTTTCTTTTTTTTTTTTTTTTGAGAAAAGACAGGTCTTTGGGTCCTACTGACAGCCATAACAAGCATGCAAAGGATTTCCAATTCACACCACATCAGAGTTACATAATCTCCTGTTTTCGGGAAAAAAAAAAAAAGGATTAAGAAATCCATAACCGTGTGTCTACTGATGAATTTTGTAAATATTATCAGGGTTATTGGGGTATGTTTCTGATATCAGTCATTTTAAATATTTGATTTTGCCATAATTTAATCTGAAAGTATAGTCAACTGGCAAGATCTTTGTCTCAGATGATAAAACAAGTTAAGCCAGACTTTGCTATAAGTCATGGATTTACTCAGAAAAGTGGCTACAGTCATCCATATATATTATCTCTGTTTCAAAGAAAAATTCCATGTGTTGAGTTTAGCTGAGCTACCTCTTCTGAAATCTCAGACCATATGAAAAAATTCTGAGAAATGGAAATGTAATAATTACCTAGCAGAGCCAGCTAAATGAATGAATGAAAATGTGAATCATTTGGACAATGTTCACCCCATTTCCCTCCTATGCCAGATACCTCTAGCTATGTGTAAGGCTAATCTTTACTTAAATTGTCCTGTAAAATGTTATTTTGTATCAACCTCCACAACTTTAACACTAGGTCCCGATAAATCTGGGCCATTGCAAAAGCAAGTAAGTGATAGGTGTTTCAGTTCAAAAGCTTTAAGTAGTTCCAGAAAGCCTTTAATGCTCTTCCAAGTGACTGCTTTACTTTAGCGTATGTTCAAAGAGCTAAAACAAGAACCCCTGTGTTATTTATGATTTTGTATTCTTTGTCGGTTTGCAGGACCGCACAATCCCTTAAACGGTAATATGCAAGTTTTGTCAGACGTGGTCTAATGATACATTTTTGGGGGGGGGTTAAACAATGAAGAGAAGAAATACGCTATTTTCCAGGGTAACATTTGTAAAGGGTCTGCCATTATTTATTTATTTAACAATGGTATTTCTCAGTGCAGTTAGGAAGAATGCAACGTGTATGAAATCGTGATGTGAATGTGGAAAAAAAAAAGAAGAACCCTATTTGTTTTGATTCCTGTGATGAGTGCCTGCACTCATTCAAGCCTTTATGCTGTGACTCATTGATACACAAATAAACCAGTCGATAATTGGTCTTACTTCCTGTTATTTGGTTGAGCTTCCTGTTATGTGGTCTTACGTCCTCATTCATTTGAACATTTGAAACTTTTAGCTTCAGGTAACCATCTTCCAATGGGTCTGCGAGTCTCACGCGGCTGTGGCTACATGCAAGTTTCAGGGCATTCTGGGAAACAGGAGGAGTGGAGGATAAGGAGGTAAAATCTGATAGAGAGGGTAGGAGCATCTTGAACAAAGACTTAGGGCCTGGATCCCCTGGCTGAATCCTTCTCCAGAACCTTTGAGAGAGTACTCAATAGACAGGTATAAATTATAACCTCCTCTAGTCAGTATTGATATATCCACATGACTTCTACATGCAGTGTTTTGGTGAATTTATTTGAAAGTCTGTTGAGGTCAACAATCCTGAATCTGTAACGTGGCCTAACCCCGACACGTGTTTGATAGCATTAATTTGGGCATGGTTAAGGTTTAACTGAAACGGAGCAAAAACAAAAAGTCTTTAATAATAAAGACAGCCATTTTGTTGTTGTTTAGCCCACAGTCAATCCAGTTGTGTCTTGTCAACTGTAATGAAATGAAAGACACATGAAGTGAATATTTACTAGCAAAATATTAATGGAGGATAGCCCAGGCTTTCCCAGTGTATGATATTAATTCATGATAAGTTGCATTTTATTCCTGAGTTATTTCATTGAAGACTGACAGGTGCATTATCAAGGTAGGCACAAAGCTGCCAGCTCAAGTGAATTTTTAAATATTGCATTGTCTGCGCCAACTTCATTAAGAAAGTGCTGATGTGCATGGTAAATATAATTAAAGACACAACTTTGTATGGAATGGTCTGGAAGTAGAATTGTACAAAATTCTTTTGAATTTTTTTTTTGCGAACAGCGGGGGAAACAAAATCCTGTTCAAAGCAGTTTATGTAAGCGGTGTCTAACGCTGCGGAGAACTGGAATTCTCATCGGTTGACTTCACTTGCGACTCGGAGAACGTGAGTCACGTTTTCATACTGAAGACATGGAAATTTGTTGATAATGATTCTATGTCCTCAGGTGGAACTTCTACACTGAAAGAACCCCTATACCATCTGCCTCTAATCAATAAAAGCACAAACAGTTTTTGAAAGCTGAGAGCTTTTGAGCCAGACATCAGCGATTTGTGGAATTTTTCGATTTTTGGCTCCATCATCGCTGAGACATTGTGTGCTGCTATTTATTCTTTATTTGAAGCGTTGTTCCTGGCTCTCACAAATAAACACGTGCCTCTCACGTCCTTTGTGAATGACAGGCTGCCATGTGAACTAAGAGACCCATTAGGTCTGCTGCCAGCTCATCCAGTGGACCTTAGATAAGCATCCATCATTTCAAGTAGAAACTAATTAGATTGACACGATGTTTCCAAAAGTCAGCTTGAAAAAAAATCTCCGTTTATACATCATGTGGAATAAAATTGCTGCATATAAACAAGGCATGGATAGCATTGTTTCCAAATGTATTTACATTCTTATTTGCATACCTCAAAATCGTTCTCATTAAACCCTTTCAGTGTGAATGGATTTTTTTTTTTTTTCTGATTGGCATTGAAACAAATAGTGCAAAATGGATTTTTAGTGCAGTTCTGTGGAAGTTCCACAAAACTGATTGAATGCAATTTATACCATTTTGTCCGGCAGTTCTCTCCTTGTTGTCTTAATTCTATGTAAAAAATGTGTTTAAAATGAAATGAAAGAAAATCACAGAGATTTGGACAAACCCTGTCAGCAATGCAATCAGGCTACAGGTGTTTGTCTGCCTACCGCATGAGACAAAATGAAATCTTGATGAAATGATGCTTCTTCAACTGAATATGTAGTGATGAATTTTCCTTCCTGACCAGTACTGTCACTGGTGACCAGGAATAACACAAAGCTTGAGGTGCTCTGATTCTTTCTGATCCAGAGGGGCAGCATCACAATGAATGGGCTGCCGTGTGCTGGCTCCTCTTGCTTGAGTTACAGTCTACCAGTCAGACTGCATTTTCATGATGCAAGATGCTATATAAAGCAGACAAGCAGCTACTACATACCCCTGTGAATTGGCCTGATCTCCAGCCGTGAAGGTTTACCTCACAGAGCACAGTCCACCCACGATGCCGAGATGACCCGATTTCAATGGTGGTCAGGGGCCTCCTTGTTAAAGTGATCTCTGATTACTAATGAGACTCGTGTGAATGGAGTCTTTACCAAATAATTAGGTGCCTGCAGAGGTGGAGACCTTGAAGGAGTTCAGCACATGAGTCCTGGATCCCACTCTCCTGACACACAATCACACCAGAGTCAAGTCTTTTGCTAGTGCTAATGGAAAGGTGCCAGCTAATGTTGTTTTGACTGAATTGATGTTTACCTCTTGGAGCAAAAAAAAAAAAAAAATTAAAGGTAATGCTGATGCACAATGATGACACAGAATGTCGGATTACCTAAAATGACTACAGTAGTTTTATATATTTAAACAGTCATTCATGAACTGCGATAACAGCATTCGCATATTGAATAACAAAATGCCCACTATTTCATCCTTGTAAATTGTAAAATATTTTTTCCATAGTATAATTTAACATGAATGACGATAAACTAGAGATATTGTTAAAATGATTAATAGAAAAATTACAATGACTAAAAAACTTTATGCACTGTTAGATGTGTGAAATGTAAGACTTATATTTAATGTTTTTGTATGTCACTGACTTCTTGTTCCTAAAGGCCAGCATTCTTTGCACAAGACATTTAATGAGGCTACAAAATAAACAGGGGATATACAATATTGGCAAAGCATAAATAACCAGTCTTTCTATGTAAATGGATACCTGTACAGATTGCAGAGTTTCAGCCCTGTGTCGTCTGTTGCCCTAGCTTCAGGGCTTTTCTTTGTTTCTCTCGATGACGGTATTCTCTTGCCGCACTCCCACAGCACCGAGCCTCACTGTCACCATGGAGACAACACATCCACGTCTGTGTGTCTTAGATGACAGTCAGGGTACACTGTGTGAGTCAATGTGCGTACTTTTTACACCTGTGACTCTTTAATTCACATAGACTTAAACCAAAATGGGAAAAAGACAAACTTTAAATTGACTCCTTGGTGTACGCAGAGTGGTAAACGTGCATTTTATATGTTACATGCATATGTAAACGTGTACTGTGGTATGTAATACGTACTGCAGTTCAACACTAATTCTCCAAGTCTGGACATAAGATATTCATCTATATATTGCTATTGTAAAATGGGTTGGACAAAACAGATCAAAGAGCACTTAAACTTCAACTCTTCATTTTGACTAATTTCTAAGCAGGCATTCAGCAGATACATTCAGTTTATATGAGAATTATGGACTAGTACATTGCTGCATACTTTTAACTAGTGATGGGACTAATGAGGCCTCAAAACTTATGGTGGGCGGGAGTATCTTGAACTAACCAATCAATGCTGGCACTAAATGAGGCTTTAACAGCCACTGTGGACCTGGACTATCGTGAACTAGCTGTTGCTGGTGATCGGTCATTCAGGATATTCCTACCGACTATGGGTTTTGAAGTCTCATTTGTCCCATCATTACTTTTAATGACCAAGATGTATCGAAACAATGACGATGCCCCAAGAATTCAAATTAGGGAATTATCCTGAATTGCACTGTGGAGTGAATGAAGAAATGTGAATGAAGAAAGTACAGACCTTCATTAACACCTGTCTGCAGAAGATCCTCTTTATCCATTGGCCCAACACCATGAGCTACCAGGACCTGTGGCACACAACCAACCAGAAGAAGATGAGATCCTGAGACGGCCCTGGAGATGAATCGGCCACACACTCCACAAGGCAGCACCAAACGTCACCAAGCAAGTGCTCACCTTGAACCCCCAAGGAAAGAGAAACAGAGGACGGCCCAGAAATACGTGGCACCGAGACCTTGAAGTGGACATAAAAAGAATGGGATACACCTGGAGTCAATTGGAGCAGAAAGCCCAAGACCAAGATGCCTGGAGATCCCTTGTTGGCAGGTGAAGGAGGAGGCACTGTGAAGTAAGTTGGAGGTAACGTTATGTTTACATGTTCTTCTTTTTAATATACCTTAACAACATTCTACCACAGCAAAACTTAAAAACCAATTAAATTGATACAAAAAGCTTGTGCTTTTAGCTCATTGAAGTAAAATTTTCATAAAGCTGTTTGATTTCTTCTCTGTGTATACATATAATATTTGGCAAAAGTCTTAGGCAGCCAAAGAAAATAATGTTTAATAATAACAACCAGTACTTTATCAATCCCTGTAGGGAAGTTTGTAGTTTTTATGCTTCCCCATCTTGCTCTCCAAGTTGAAAGCCAAGGGTCAGTATGCAAGCAGCCAGTGTCCAGGACCCCTGGAGCAATTCAGATTAAGGGCCTTGCTCAAAAACCCAGCGGTGATAGGAACACTTAACACCTGCAGGAGTTGAACCTACAACATTTCAAGCAGACGCACAGCCACCTAATCCGCAGAGTTACGTCACTCTGCCCTAAGGCTATTTTGCTTGTATATATTTGCTCAGAAGAAACACACAATTTCACACATAATATATTCAAATAAAGCAGTAGCGAAATAAAAAATAAAGAATTTCTCCTGTTCTCCAAAATGTAACTGATATGAGGTTAGCTGACTAAAGGAGCATAGCTTTGGTTACCAAACCTGTGCTTGAGATTACCCCAGCCATTCCATGCATTAGTTAAACTTCACCACCAGCTCACTTAATTATCTTAACGAGGTTAACTTAATGAGGTTTTGGTGTCCTCACAGTTGAGTTCAACAAATACCCAGCTATACTGGATGGAAACTGCAAATTCTGGGGCGAACTGAGGAGATGTTTTGAAATATGTAAAGTGACACATTTTGACAGACATAAAGTGATAGTTTTACAGCAGCATAAAGAAAACTTAGCCATAATTTTCCTTGCCTGCCTAAGACTTTTGCAGGCTACTGTAGATACTCTATCCTTTATATAAACCAGCAAACTTTATATTAAGATCCATGTGGGACTGCTGGCCTCTCATACCTTGCTGGATATCGTGTTTAATTTGCGGCAAGTGACATTAAAGAATTTCACAGTATCTCTGTGGTGGCCACCATCACCATTACGAAATCTGTTTGCTCTCTCAGCAAAATGCCACTCACTGTTCTGAAAAGTCTGCTTTATTAGTTTGGCTCCTCATCAGGGGTCCAGGTTATTACAGAGTCTCATGATGTTTCACTGCAAATTGATTGTGGGGAAAGATTTGAAGCTAATGAAGAAGATAATCTCAGCCCACTGCGTATAAACAAGGATGGAACGTATTCCTGAAAGACTGGCGTGTCCAGGATGCCGATGTACGTCTCCCTAATGGAAAGCTGTACGATGAAGGCCAAGCTTCCAGCGGCCAGTTTTCAGTAAATGCAATGATGCATATAGAAACTTCTGAGTCAGCAGTCATGTTGGCTCAGCAATGGCCTGGAAAACGTGCGTTTGTCATGGAAACTATGCATGTAATTAAGCACAGCTTTGCTGTGTGGCTACCTGAAGTCCTGTTTCATTAAGCTGTCATACCAAATGTCTGTGACATTTCAGAAGGTGGAAAGCAGAGAGGTTTAGGATCCATTGGCTGTAAAGGGCATAATGATTCCCACAAGCTGACGAACGGCAACAGCAGAGAATAGAATCAAGCTAAAAGCTTGTTATTCTGATTAGGTCGGCCATTCAAGAGCAAAACTGCTAACCATACCGAATAACTGAAAAGCATCTGAAGTTGGGAAAGGGATTTGATGATAGGTGTTAGAGTTACAGCAGCCTACTGTTTCTGGAGGTGGAAGAGGGCTCTTCATTTTTAATTAAGGCCTGCTGAATCAACAGCTGAAGAAATATGGTGACATTCTGCCACTGCTTAACATTATCCAGGTACCAAGTAAATACTGGGCCAGACACTCTGTGCAAAGCCCAGGAAGACATATAAGGAGAACATCTTATATACTGCAAAATACACAGAAATATTTTGCTAGACAAAAGGTGGACTTCAGTATTTATATTCAAATAAATCAGCAGTCGGGGAAAAATGCTAAAACCAGTTTTTAAAAATATAAATGATATTGTCAACAGCGGTGATTGTCTATTTATTAATATTTTCACCTGTATTACTACACTGTACCACATTAGTGCTAGCAAATAACCTGCTTTAGAGAACGTAAATGCACATCGTGTGAATCTGAGGACAAGGTGTACAGTATACCTTCTTTACTCTTTTCACAGCCGGTTACATTAACACGCGAATTCTCCTGGCAAACGACCGTGAGAATAAACGGCGGATATTTTTTATATGTGCATTGCGAGGCATTTTCCTCTGGATAGCTGTAACAAAGGAAAGTACCTGTGTTTGTATGGCGTACGCAGTAAGCAATACTAACAAGGGATATGCACACATGAACCTCGAAGACGTGACCGTCCTTATTAAAAGACTACGGCTGTAAGAACGTTAAATGAACAACTGCGAGGTCCTGTAAGTTTCCATGGTTACATCAAGTCTATTTTAAAACGTACCTTAATATTGTATGTTTACTTCCAGGTCTCCAGTGGATGCTCTGTAGATACATGGTGTACCCCATGCATTACAGGGTCATAGCTGGCTTTAGTGAATTATGATTTTTATGTAAGGTAGCAAGTATTAAAAAAACAGCTGTCCTTATTAGACCAAATAGCAGGAAACTCTCGTTCCAGTAATGACAGATGGAAGCTTGCTGTTGTCTATACAAAGAGGAATGCTATTACAGACAGAGTACTAACTTTAGCAATACTCATGATGCCTACACGAGGGCGAACATAAGCAAGGTTATTCTGAAAAAGCCATCCTGGGTCCTACACTGGGGGTGGACCAGTGAGCCAAATAATCTGAGCTGAATGAATCCCTTAAAGCGCCTTGTTTCATAGGCTCCTCAGAAGGCCACAAAGTGCACCACCAGACATCTGAAATGCTTGTTGCCAAGATCTGCAGCTCTCAACGTTTCTCACACCCCTGATTTCTCTAAAAGGGTTTGTATCACACTACATACCATAAGGTGTTATATATATTTGCCATCTGTGCTATTCTCAAAGGGGGGCATGATGGCTCGGTGGGTCTCATTGTTGCCTCACACCTCCAGGGTTGGAGGCCTCAGATCCCACCCCTCTTCTGTGTTTGTGAAGTTTGTTCATGTTCTCCCCATGTTGCGTTAGTTTCCTCATGCGGTCCACCGACACGTAGTTAGGCAATCTGGTAGACAGGCCTTCAGTTAAGAACATGCTTCCACCTTGTCCCCTGCCCTGACCAGTAAAAGCCTTCTGAATATAGATGGTAATTTCAAGACTAAAATGAATTACTGCCCTCCCTGCACAATTCTTTCACCGACACCTAAGAAAGTACTCCTGTCATGTTTATAATGGCCCAAGTATCTCAAAAGAGAAATTAAATACGGTCCAGTGTAATCAGTAGCGAGGAACGTTATGGTCCTCTTGGAACTCTGTGGTCAACTGAGTCTCCACGTTCATGCAATATTTCGAATGACAGTAATCTCACTAATAACAAACCAATTACACCAATTAAATTGAGTCAATTGCACTATAATTTCATAACATTTTTAAAACTAAACAGACTGGAGTGGAATCTATGATTTATTGGTTTTGGATATAAGAAATGTTATTTGCTGTGGTGGGCCGGATAGGCTGAAGAGGTGAATATAAATGAATTATTGTAATTCATGCTAACAGATCGGTTCAGATGCACAACAGAGTAATGCTTGCTTTCAACAGATGCCCAAAACATACTATAGCAAACATGGATCCTCACCCACAAATGTCCAGAACAAAGTAGAACAGGCTTAGCTCCTCATTTACAAAACAGCATGCTGGAAACCAAATGCAACGAGCTTAGCAGCTCAGCTATGAAAACTGCTATCAACTGTCTAACCTGTTATCCATGTTGATGAACAGTCATTCAGGCAGCCTAAGTGCTTTTAACTTTAGTGGACATAACTTGCATTTTTACTCCCCATCTGTTTTGGGTTAAAATGCATCGTGGGATTAGTTACAATCTAACAAGAGCAAAAAACACATGTATATTTTGCAGTGCTCTGTAAAGCAGAGTTTAACAAATGCCTTACTGTTTCTGCATATAAAAGATTATGTCTATGATGAGATGAAACCAGCAATACTTTAATACAGATATGCATCATTTCTCTATCAGTATCGTGACAGTGACATATGGGAGTATATTCTCACCTCATGCCAAATAACTGCCTACCAAGCTTATGGGGCACTTTGAGTCTTCTGGAAGATTTTTTTTTTTAACTGTTTTCCAAAATATTATGACACATACACTGATAAATACACAACCTGGACACACAATCAACAGGAAGTGATTTTGTTTGGATAAATGACATAAAGTTAGAATTTAGTAATCGAAACAAAAAGGAAATAAGCAAAGACACTCTGTGAACAGGAATATGCATGGCTTGTTATACTGATCATTTATTCCCTCAGAAACACTTCAAAGGCATTGCTAAACTGAAGTTTTCTCTCCCTAATTTACACTTCAATGGTGAATTTTCATGAGCCTGGTGATCGGTGCAGAGCTCACTCATTTAAATTAATATAAAATCAAAATGACGTCATGTCAGACCAGCTGAGTCCCATTACAAAATTTCAGTGCATTGCTTTAGCGCTACAGGGGTTAGGGCGTGAATGGACAAGACTAGGAAACTAGAACAAGGAACACAACTGGCAGTCAGGCAAATGCAAGAGAGATGAGGAGAAACACAGATTTAAATAGCAAGAGACAGGTGGAACACACAAGGGCAATCAGGGCAAGGGCAACTGGCGTAAATGAGAAAACACAATGGGCCCAGTCAAACCCCGGTCATTATTCTGGGGACCCAGAGCTAGTGCACACATGACAGGTACATTAACAGTTAAGCTAGGAAAATACCTAACTATACACCATAGATTTCCGGTGAATGTATAACATTCAAAGTAACAGAGGAGGGACCATTTATAAACAGTCAATTCACAATGTGTGAGCTGGTAAGCTGATAAGCTGAGTTGGTATGTACATATCCATACTTTGTGAATGGGTTTTATAAATGCCACTCATGTTTCATAGCATGCTACAAATGCATAACTCTGCTGTAGAGGAATAGGAGGATGTAAACAACAAAATATCTTCAAACATGATAACCGCTCTGAAACTGCCTTTCTCACACCTGAATGGCAGGATTCTGAACACATGAAGTGTATGTAACGAAGAACAGATGGGCTCTCCTCATAACCATTACCGAACAATGCTTCCATTAATAAAAAGAGAATTGAATAAGGACACTGTAATTATTCCTGCATGTTGGCGGGTTGCTCACTCTCAGAATATATGGGCAACTCACATCTTTATAAACTGCTTTACTCTGAATTCCAAAACTGCAATATTGATAACATTCGAAAGTATAAATCTGGGCTATAACTGTATGATGATACATCCATTCTCTTGCACACAACATTTGTGCATACAGCAAAATGCATGCTCACCCACATAGGTGACACGATGAGGGTCAAACACCTCATTTCAGCACCGTGCAATTGCTGTATTTATGGCATGTTTATTTTAAAGGGGTGAACGTTTCATGAGTGAAAAGAGAGAAACAGACGAGTCGAGAAGACACTGACACTGTCACCTTGATTTGGCAATAGGTAAGCCCTCGTTTTACGCATCATCTCACATCTGGAAATGTGTGAGAAGTCTTTGTGTAGCTCTCAGTCCTAAAACCGACCATAAGAACTATGCAAAGGGATCCATATATGGCATAAATGGCAGTGTTTCAATCTGGGTTCAGACAATATCACAGTACTGAAACTGCACTAGTCAAAGTAACTAATGACCTACTCATGGCCTCAGATCGTGGTTGTCTTTCATTGCTGGTGCTTTTAGATCTCAGTGCAGAATTTGATACTATTGACCATGACATTCTCCTAGACCGACTAGAATCCCTTGTTGGTATTACAGGGCAGGCCCTGTCCT